>JBAKBP010026441.1:0-31681 GCA_037953745.1 Lithodes maja | reverse complement strand
CTAGTGCCAGTAATAAATTTCTATTAACTATCATGGATGTGGCCACTCGTTATCCTGATGCATATCCAATGAGAAATGGCACGGCGAAAACTGTTGTCCAGAACATGCTCTTGTATTGCTCGCGGTATGGTTACCCGCAAGAAGTGCAATCGGACCAAGGTTCTAATTTTACATCTAATCTGTTCAAACAAACTATGATTCAGCATGGCATCAGCACTGTCGTCTCTTCTGCGTATCACCCGGAGAGTCAAGGGGTGTTGGAGAGGTGGCACGCCACGCTGAAAAGCATGCTTCGATGTTACTGCGCAGAGAACGGAAAGGATTGGGACCTTGGTCTGCCGTATGTTTTGTTCGCGGCAAGAGAAGTACCTGGAGAGAGTCTCGGTTTCAGTCCGAATGAGCTTGTTTTCGGGCATCTGGTGAGGGGCCCTCTCCACATGGTGAAGGAGATTTGGGAGGGTACCGCTAAGCCATGTTCTATGTTGAGATATGTCCTCGAGAGCAGGGAGAGAATGCTTAGAAGTCTGGAGCTGGCAGGGCGTAATTTGGTGAGTTCGCAGGCCCGTATGAAGGACAGGTACGATACTAAGGCGAAACTCCGGGAGTTTCAGGTAGGTCAAGAGGTGTTGGTCCTGTTGCCTTTGTCAGGTCATCCTCTGGCTGCCAAGTACGCTGGGCCTTATCGGGTGGTGTCAAAAATCTCCGATCTAGATTACCTAGTTGCCACTCCAGACCGGAAGAAGCGTAACCAACTATGCCACATTAATTTGTTGAAGGAGTATGTGAGGCGCCCACCTGAGTCACTAGCTGTCCCTGTGTTGACCTGCCGCAGTCATAGTGGAGAAGGAGAGGGGGGCAGCAATGATCAGGTGGATGATAACTGGGATTGTCATGTCTCAGCTGATCAGTGGGCGGGGAATTCGAGCCAATGTGCGCACGATGCTCTGGCGCACTTGCCGGAGGAACAACAGGTGGCAGTGCAGCGCCTGTTCGATTCATACCCCACTGTATTTGCCGAGCACCCAGGCCTCACTACTCAAGCGGTGCATGATGTCGACGTAGGAGAGCACCCCCCCTTCAAGTCGATACCTTATCGGGTGCCACCCATTAAACTCCCAGCGCTCAGGGATGAGCTGGAGTATATGCTGGCGAGAGGCTTGATCGAGAAGGGGGCAGTACGGTGGACTTCTCCTGTCACTCTGCAGCCCAAACCTGATGGAAAAGTTCGGTTCTGCATTGACTTTAGGCGGTTGAACGGGTTGACCCCCACCAATGCATATCCTCTTCCCCGGGTGGATGACAGTGTGGATAAGATCGGGAAAGCAAGGTACTTGACCAAGGTAGACCTCGTCAAAGGCTACTGGCAAGTACCACTGTCTGAGCGGGCTAAAGAGGTGTGAGGGTTTGTGGTGGATGGCAGTACTTACCGTTGCAACGTGATGCCATATGGTCTGAAAAATGCACCGGCCACTTTCCAGAGCTTAATGAACGACATCGTAGCAGACATCCCAAACTGTACTGTCTACCTTGATGACGTAATCATTTATGACAACGATTTCCAAAGTCACTGTGAGCACATAGAAGCCTTATTTAGTCAACTTAGTAAAGCAGGCTTGTTGGTTAATCTGGGCAAGTGTGACTTTGTGCAAGCCACGGTGCAGTATCTGGGGTTTGTGGTTGGGTTAGGGCAGGTGAGCTCGCCCCAACAGAAGATACAGGCTATCGACTTGTTCCCCAGGCCGACCACCAAGCGGCAGATCATGAGATTTTGGGCATGATTGGGTATTACCGCCGCTTTATAAGAGGCTATTCTACTGTGTTAGCTCCTTTGACAGATCTACTAGCTAAAGATAAAAAGTTCCGCTGGGCACCTGAGTGTGAGCAGGCGTTTCGAGTAGTTAAACACCTTTTATGCACTCACCCTATCCTCAGGGCCCCGGACTTTGAACGACCATTTCAGTTGGCGACTGATGCCAGCGGAGTAGGGGCTGGTGCCGTACTTTTGCAGACAGACGAGGAAGGTCTTGAGCATCCAGTCAGTTTCTTTTCAAAGAAATTTAATTCAGCACAGAAAAACTATTCGGTTGTTGAAAAGGAACTGCTGGCAATCGTGTTAGCGCTCAGACACTTTGAGGTCTATGTTCCTGCATATGGGCCAGTCGTGGTAGTGTATACCGACCACCACCCGCTTAAATTCCTCAATCAATTCCACAACCGGAATATGAGGCTGACCAGATGGTCGCTCATGTTGCAAGAGTACAACTTAGACATTCGCCATATTGCCGGTTGTGAGGATGTGATTGCGGACTGTCTGTCACGGGTGGAGGATCCGGGGTAGGCTACCACAGTATGTTGATATAGCCTCCTGTCTTGGCTCGCGGTGTATTTTTGCGCTGGTGCTTGTTGGCTCGCGTGTGTAGCATCAGCGTAGGGTCGCAGGGCAGGAGTTGTTGGCTTTGATTAGAAGAAAATTAGGCTACATCTATAGTAGCCGCCAAAAACAACATTAAAATAAAATATGAAAAAATTAAATAAAAACTCTTTCTTTTTAATAATTAATTTTAAGATAATATTGTAGCTGAGTACTGAGTGCAGATGATTTTCCCTCAGTAGGCTGTGCTTCTTAAAGCTCGCTCTGGGAGCACAATGTTATGAATTAATGTATTATATTTGGGAAAGGTGACAAGATTTTTTTATATAAAAATTTTGTTGTATTTTTTTTTTGAGGAGACTGAGCTTGCATTCCATGAGTGGCAGAGTGGTTAGGAGTGGCAGATTTTAGCGACATTCTGCCTGTTCAGATATGGGCTAATGGTTGAGTGTCCCATATCTTGGGGGGGGGGGGGGGGGACGCCTCCCGGCGTTAGCAGAATGGTTGCGTGGGGCATTGCAGCTCGCTAGCGCTCGCCAGGATGGGGGGATAGGCTACAGTTGTCCTAGAATGATCTGCTTTATTTCATTAGTGTCGTGTTGCCACAGACAGTCTAGAAGTGGTCTTTGTTTTGGTCTGTGGCCGCGCCTTATATTTTATATTCGCTATAATATAAATATTGCTTGTGTGGGAGGCGAGCGAGAGAGTGTGAAGGAGTACACCCAGCAGCATGGTGAGCTATGACACGGCTCGCTTGGGCGCTGACGGCGTTGGCGGCCGGGTGGTCAACTAGTCCCTTCCCGTCGCTGCCTCGTGTTTTTTACCAGCTCAGAGCTTGCCTGACACGCGTATCGCCTACATCCTTTGCAATTCTGTCCCCCATGCTCGCTACTTTGCATACTATTTCTCTCTCTCGACTTCTCCTTTCTCATTCTCTAATCTTTATTAAACTCAACATCCCTTCTGGTTTCAGCATAGACGTTCACCGTCGACCAGTCGTATTGTACGCGAAGCTCTCAGATATTTCCATGTATTAGGTTAAGGAGGTATTATGCTTTTTTGAGGTTTAGAGAGATGGACTTTTCCGTATGTGTCCTCTCTCGGGAAGGTTGTAGACCGGTATATGTCTCCCTTGCAAGGTGTTGAGTGATTCTGCTTGGTTATCTAAAGCTAGACTAGGGGTAAGGTTACTGTGTCGTTGTCTCCGATGTGTGCAGTGTTAGCTAAGCTCTGCATGACATCGACAGGTACTGTGGGAGCCTAAGTTGTCTTTGGGTTGGTTTACTTTGCGAGTACAGCGCTGTGGTGTGAGAGGGCCATAGCCTATCCCTCACAACATAGTGCTGCCTCTTTGTGTTGACTTCTGAGGGATCGCCAGGATAGAGCTAGGTACTAGAGACCTAGATTTATCAAGAGAGCATCCCCGTCATATAACATAATCTTTATTATACCACCCTCGGACAACGTTAGGCTATGAGCCGCATGCTCGCCCATTGTTGCCCTGCCTTGATACCCCAGCTAGACTTTATTAACTGAGCAGACACTGGTTAGAGATAAGCCCCATTATTATATGTATGCAGCATTATTATTCACTGCACTTTTGAGCCGAGGTTGTTGTTGAGTTGCACAACCCGAGTAGGCTGTTGCGTTGTGTCACAAAGCATTTCTTTAGTTGTCGAGCATTACTACCTTTGCGCAGTCTTTATTATTCGCCTGCCTATTATTACTATATGTCCTAGCATTTATTGTGACCCGTGTTCTGCATTATAATTGTTCAATTATAATTCTTTACGAACATCTTCCCAGCATCAGACTTATTTCAGAAGTTTCCAGTTGATGTTGCAGGACTACCATTGCACTTTCTTTAATACGGGAGTGGCAGTTATTTGAGTATCTACCGTAACGTTAATTAATCACGTTAACTATCTTTTCTTTGTGTAACATAATCGAGCAATCCTTTACTGTTTGAGAACAGGCTGTTTCATTGAGCGTCAGCCTAGTGTGTGTGCACCAGTTACCGAGTCATAGGATACCTCGTTGTCCAGGCACGACTCAGGGCGGTAATGGTGTTTTGTTTTCCAGTGTTTAAGGCAGGGGTTGGATCTAGTGTTACCGTTGTTGCTTTTTGCCATTATCTAGTCCAATGTTGAAGAGCCCTGTGTCTTTGAGAACCTGGATCGTAACACAACTGACAAAAAATTAGGTGAAATGTCATAAAATCACCAAACTAATGGGGCGAATGTTATAAAATATAAAAACTAATGGGGCTAAAAATGAGGGAGAAGGGGTTTCAGACAAACCCTAAAGTGAAAAAAAAAAAAAAATTCACTTAACCTGAGCTTTTTTTTTTACAGCAGGCGCAATTTCTGACCACTTTATTCTCACCCCAAGCAACAGCAGTCATAAATTGTAATTGTATTTAATTGTATTTAATCTCGAATGAAATTTAAAATTGAACAGTAATTGGTAACAATTTACCATTCAATCAATGGGAGCCTACGCCAATAATAGCACGTAGCTACACTCACACCTCAATTCCATTCCCATGGGTCTCTCCGTGTGAGATCCCAGGCCGAGATTCAGGCCATGCATGTCAAGAAGTTCCAAACATGAATGCTTGACTATCCCCTAGATCTCCTCCACTCGGGATTATCACCAAAACCACTGCACAAACAGGGTTGATTTCATGGAGGCGAACCATGTGTGCCGTGTGCCCGTAAAGATGAAACTGTGCTCACAAACTATGCACCCAATAAATCACAATTCAGCTTCGTAGTGTAGACTATGCTATGCTATATTATGTTCAGGCCCAATCCCCATTTTGGGGGTAGCCGACTCAAGACAGAGCAAGAACAGGAAAAACAAAAAAACAACATAAAACAACAAATAAACACAGATAAAAAACACAAACTCACACACATCCAGGTCACCCAGAAGACCCAGAGACCAGGGTCACCAAGGTCGCTCCAGCACTCCCCCAGCCCCTGACCACCCAGAGAGGTTCCGATCTCGGCAGGCAGATATGCAGCGGAGCCAAAGCCACAAGCCCTCCCACCACACTTCCAGGCGCACCCTTCATATTAATCGTCTCCCCGGGCCAGGCGCCTGATGGACTATTATCTAGTCCAACTTGCGCCGGACCCCTTACTCCAAATGACCACGTGTTCACTCAAATAGTCACAAGCATTCTCCATTCACTCCTGTCCACCACCACTTCCCCTGCCTGATCTACTGTATAGTCATTCCTCTATCATCCAAAGCCTTTCTTACACAGTCTCTCCATCTCAATGGGGGTCTTCCTGCCCTTCTATCTCCCATTGTACCTGACTCACATATTCTCTTTGTAAGCCTTTCATCTCCCATTCGTTCAACATGACCATACCAGCTCAGCACCCTTCTGTCCACTCTGGCTGACAAATGTTCCTGCTGCCCCACTCTCCTACGTATCTCTTCATTCCTCAATCTGTCTCTACGAGTAACTCCACACATACTCCTCAAGCAGCTCATCTCCATCACATCCAGCCCTCTTTACTCCTTTTTCTTCAGAGCCCATGTCTCAGCCCCATACATCACTGTTGGCACAACAATTCCTTGATACAGTGCACTTTTTACTTTCACTCCGAGAGTTCTCGTCTTCCACATACTTCCCATTGCTCCGAAAACCTTCCTTCCTTCACACACTCTCTGTTTTACCTCCACTTCAATACCTCCACTCCTGCTTATCATTCCTCCTAGATATTTAAAACACTTTACTTGTTCCAATATTTCCCTATCCAGCCTCACATCTAGATTCACCCTATGCTCTCCCCTATTACACACCATTACTTTACTTTTATTGACGTTCACCTTCAGTTTCCTCCTTCCACAAACCACACCAAACTCTTTGACTACCCGCTGCAGTTTCTCATCAGAATCCGCCACCAATGCTGTGTCATCAGCGAACAGCAACTGATTCAACTCCCAATCTCTACCATTCTTTCCTACTAAACCCAATCATCTTCCCATAGTTCTCCTTTTCACCTCCCTCACCACACCATCCATAAACATATTAAACAGCCATGGTGACATTACACAACCCTGTCGCAAACCTACCTTTACCTCAAACCATTCACTCAACTCACCATTTCCTACTCTCACACATGCTCTGCTCCCTTCATAAAAACTCTAAACTGCTTCTAACAAATTTTCTCCCATTTCATAAATCCTTAACACCTTCCACATTGCTTCACGGTCCACACGATCATACACTTTTTCCAAGTCCATAAAAGCCCAAAATATCTCCTTATGCTTCTCTAAATACTTCTCGCATAACTGTCTTACGGCAAACATCTGATCCACGCACCCTCTTCCCCTCCTAAAACCGCACTGTTCTTCTCCTATTGCAACTTCCGTACACTTTATTATCCTCTCTATCAACACCCTGCCATACAGCTTTCCAACCACTGACAATAAACTAATACCTCTATAACTTGAACACTCCTGCCGATCTCCCTTCCCCTTGTACAACGGCACAATACATGCACTCTTCCAGTCTATTGGTACCATTGACACAGCAAAGCACACATTGAAAAGTCTCACCATCCAATCTATTATCACATCTCCACCCTACTTTATACACTCCTCAGCAATACCATCCAAACCTTCTGCTTTTCCCGCTCTCATTTGTTTCACTGCTTCTTTCACCTCATTTTCCTCAATCCTTTCATTCATTCCCTGCCACCTGGGTAACCTATCTCCATCCACCTCTGCTTCAATCACTGCTTCTCTTCCATCTCTTGTATTTAACAAAGATTCAAAATACTCGGCATATCTTTTCCTCACTTCAACTGGTTCTACTAGTAATTCTCCATTTTCATCTTTCACTGACTCTTCCCTCTTTTGTCCTCCTTTCCTTACTTTATTTACCTCCATCCAGAACATCTTCTTTCGTTCTTCAAAATTCTCACTCAGTCTTTGACCCCACCTTTCGTTTGCATCTTTTTTCGCTTCTCTAATTTTCCGTTTTGCCTCTCTCCTTTTCTCCTTGTACCTCTCCCATACCTCAATACTACCATCCTGTAAAACCCTCTCAAAACACTGTCTCTTCTCCTCAACTGCCTTTCTCACCGTATCATTCCACCACTCGCTTCCCTTCCTGATACCTCTGCCTCCTACTTTCCTTTTGCCGCATACTACCTCTGCACTTGCTTTCACTCCTTCCTTAAACTGTTGCCATTCAACCGTAATTTTTGGCGACTTTTATTTACCTGTGACCAAGTGGGGCGATACTCTTACTTCACACTCCGGACATGACTTGTATACGAACTTGCAAGAGAGTTCGCTTTATCAATTTGTTCGAACACCGACCCGTGGTAATAACGTTCTTGACATTGAACTTGCAACAAAAGAAGAATTAATAGAGAATTTGAATGTTGGTGATGAATTCAGTAACAGCGACCATCGTACGATAACTTTCTCTTTAAACTTTACTAGTAACGAACCAAATAGTAGCATCGAAAAAGTCCCTAATTTCAAGAAAGCAAACTTTCATAAACTTAGAGCTATGTTTAAAGAAACTGACTGGAGCTTTTTAATTAACAATAACGACATAAATACATCTTGGAAGTTATTCGAAACTACTTACCAGTGCAAGACTGCATACCATCGAAAATACGACGTCCAGGCCATAATAATAAGCCCAAATGGTGGAATAAAGATATTTCAAACTGCCTGCTTGCTAAAAAATTTGCTAATAATAGATTAAAATCCTCACAAAATGACGAAGAACGGGTGAAATTTGTAGAGCTACGACGCAAAGCCAAAAAGTTAATTAAGCAAAGTAAAAAGACCCTAGAGTTACATATTGCGAATAAAAGTAAAACAAACCCGAAAGAATTCTATAGTTATATCAGAAAGAAAAAAGTAGTTACTTCAACTGTTGGACCGTTAGTCGATGAAAATGGAGAATACACCAAAGACGAAGTACAAATGAGTAATGCCCTCAATACCTTCTTTGCATCAGTTTTTACAACAGAAGACCTCAGTGATATCCCTACACCATCGCCGATTCAGATTGATAATTCAGATGTTCTAAGCAATATCACCGTTACAGAGAGAGAAGTATTAAATTGTTTAGATGAACTCAAGGTAAATAAAACGCCTGGACCTGATACAATCTCGCCTAGAGTTCTAAAGGAAGCTAAGAATGAACTCTCCAAACCACTAACATTACTATTCAATAAATCCTTGCAGTCTGGAACTATGCCTGATCAGTGGAAGATAGCCAACGTAACACCGATATCAAAAAAAGGCAGCAAATCCCTACCCAGTAACTATCGTCCAATTAGCTTAACCTCAGTTGTATGTAAAATGCTAGAAACGGTCATACGAGACAGACTCGTAAATCACTTAGAGGAAAATAACATGCTTAAAGATACTCAACACAGCTTTCGTAAAAAACGTTCCTGTTTAACAAACCTCTTAGACTTCTTCCACGATATCCTCAACCTCTGCGATGAGAGTAGAGCTGTAGATATTATATACCTTGATTTTCAAAATGCCTTTGACAAAGTTCCCCACAAACGTTTTCTGCTAAAACTAAAAGCGCATGGAATACAAGACTGTGTGTTGAAATGGATAGAAAATTGGCTCAGCAACAGAAAGCAAAGAGTAGTCATAAACGGTAAGGCATCTAAATGGACCAATGTAAGTAGCGGGGTACCCCAGGGATCGGTACTAGGACCAATTCTCTTTCTAATTTACACCAACGACATAGATGAGGGTCTCACCAGTACAATCTCAAAATTTGCTGACGATACAAAAATTGCAAATAGCGTACTCTCAAAAGAACAAGTTGACGATATGCAACACAATCTAGATAAATTGTCACATTGGGCCCAAATTTGGGAAATGAGTTTCAATGCGGATAAATGTAAAGTACTACATATCGGATACCTAAATGAGAAAGCAAACTATTCGATGAATGGCACTCAGCTTAAGAATGTAAACAGAGAAACCGATCTGGGAGTAACAATATCGAGTAACCTAAAACCGAGTCAACAATGTTCAGAAGATGTTAAGAAGGCAAACAAAATAATTGGCTTTATAGGCAGGTCATTTGAGCATAAATCCAAAGACATTATCCTAACCCTTTACAATTCCTTAGTCCGCCCTCTTCTGGAATACTGCGTTCAATGCTGGTGCCCTTATTACCAAAAAGACATAAACAAGCTAGAACGAGTTCAACGTAGAGTTACCAAAATGATACCTAGCCTAAAGAACAAACCATACGAAGAGCCTCTTAGAGAATTAAATCTATTTCCTTTAACCCAGCGCAGATTAAGAGGTGACTTAATTCAAGTGTTCAAAATCATCAAAGGCATCGACAATATGAACTGTAGTAAGTACTTAACTATCGACCAATCTAATTACACGCGGGGAAACGGTTGCAAAATTATTGGTAAATCTTTTAACTCACACGAATCTAAGAATTTCTTCTTCAATCGAGTTGTCAACTTGTGGAATGGGCTTCCCCGAGACGTTATAGACTGCAGCACCGTTGATTCATTTAAACTCCGCCTATGACAAATATCACGCATCAAACCCGCGACTGACTGCGTTTGTAAATGAATAACTTTATTTTATCCTCCCCTCAGTTACTAACCCATATGTCCCCTACTAACTTCCTAATCCTGCCACGGACATTAGTTCCAGGGCAGTAGTTCCCTTTCCAATGTTCCCTTACCCACTCTAAACCACTGTTTGGACACTTGATCCTCAGTGTTTTGGAGGACAAGCAGCCTAGAAGGGTCACTAGACCTGTTGTTGCTTGATTTCCTTTGTACTCTACTGCTCTCTCTTCCATCCACTTTTCATTTAGCCTTTCCTTGTACTCCCTCTCTTTTTCACGCTTCTCTAACTCACTAACTTTTATTACCTCTCTTACTTCACGCTTGTCTCTTATTCTCCTGTAACTCTTAACTCTTAGCTTTCCCTCCACCAGGTAATGATCTGACATACCCTCCGCCTCACCTCTCATCACATTCACATCCAGCAGTCTACACAAACTTTCCCTTGTCACCAGCACATAATCCATCAATGCCCTCTCTACAATCTCTCCCCTCACAAGTCTATGCCAGGTGTACTTGTGTATACGCCTTTTTTTGAAGAACGTATTACCTACACTCAATCTACACTCTTCACATACATTTTTCAGTCTTTCTCCACTCTCGTTTACACCATCCACACCAAAACTACCGATGACTCCCTCAACAGGCTCATTTCCTACCCTAACATTTAGGTCCCCTAAAACTATAACATTTTCATTTTCATCAAACCCTTGTAGACAATCTCTCAAATCCTCCCAGAAACCCTCTACCTCGTCTAACTCTCTTTCACTTCCTGGTCCATACGCACTTACAAAAACCCACCTTTCACCCTTAAACCGCATTCGCACCCACATTAGCCTTGATGACACCTCTTTCCACTCTTTTTATAAACTCTCTCAACTCCTCCTTCACAATAATAGCCACTCCTTCTTTTCCCCTGACTCCCTCGTCTACTTCAGACTTTCTACCCATCACATTTCCAAAATCCACTTCCACGTAGTGTAGACGCTGATTTACTATGTGGTCATGCCATACTTATAATATATATATATATATATATATATATATATATATATATATAGAGAGAGAGAGAGAGAGAGAGAGAGAGAGAGAGAGAGAGAGAGAGAGAGAGAGAGAGAGAGAAAGAGAGAGAGAGAGAGCACACACGTTTACAAACGTTTTGTTATTGTGTACAAATATTTAATCGTTGTTATCTATTGTTTCTAAGACTATCCACTTGAATATGAAGCGGAAAAAAACTAGTATAAAGTGTTTTACAAATAAATACAGCAAATATATCAGTCAGCAAGTAGCCAATTCCGTGTGTCAAATAGTGAAAACAATTAACCCTATCGGTATCCCATGACGCAGTCTTTCATTATTGTCCAGAGAGTTGTACACAATTATATTAAATTTAGAAAGAGTCTGTGTGAGTTAAAAGTTATATATGACATATACAGTATAAACCTGTATAACATCGACAAATTGTCAACAGAATATAATGAAAAATAACATCCCAATACGTTAATGGTTGTTAAAAAAAAATATTGAGTAAACGTGCATAACAAAACCTACGCATATAATACAGACAAAGGCTGGCGAGTCTAGTGCATGACGCGGCATCTGTAGGGAGTCAATGGAAGGTCTTTTTTGAATAGCTAATTAAAGTTGGGTAAGTCCGTGAAGTGACAACACCAATGAGGGACTTTAATCACAGCTTGGTCCGCCAGATGTCACCCCATGGTAACCGGTAATGTACAGTCGCGCTAATAAGGGATGTCGTGGTACCATGTATGTTTTGATCAATGAGTGGTATCAGCAATATCTAAGCTTCATTTCTTCATATAGAGTGAAATATACAAGCATGTTCCTACACTTATCCACCCTATTAAACATCTGACAGCTGTCGGGAATTTAGATAAAGAGGTTAAATTGCATATCACTGGTACATGAAATATCCAACAAAGAGTTATTATATAATTACCAACGAGGTAGTTGATGGGTGTAATCCAGTCCCCCACACGCGGCTAGTTCAATTGCATGACATGTAGGAATGTTCACATAATACAATATCGATACAATGAACTTAGCTTAGAGGACTGGTGATGTAGGACTGTTGTTATAGATTAATATTTGTAGCACATGGTGAACTGTGGGTTGAGTCAGAGCCGGGGGGGGGGGGGGGGGGGGGGAGAGATGTTGGCTGTATGGTGTTGATTGAGAGACTAAAGGGCCGGCGTCCGATCGCTTCGCGAAATTACATATGGCTGCCGGCTCATAATAATTATAACCCATAACTTGGTTTCATGATACATCTAGAGCTGATGTAGATATTTATACATTATAGTTAATATTTAACCTATACTTAAGAATAAACTACAATACACAAAGAACCAGCCGAATTCGTACATGCGATACGATACCGCCAAATTCAAATGTCCTATTGGACCTAAAACTGTCGGGATCATTACCCTATTCCCGACAACAGCCATTAATACAGCACAGAACAAGCCAAACGTAATGACAGGTGGGACATGACTTATTAGCGCGACCGTACAGTACAGTAAAGAGCATAAATGGCGACGCACACATTTGAATCAGTATCGAGCACAAACGAGACAGCACAATGCTTTATTATAGCCCAAATGCTTCAGAACTTGGCATTAATGGTTCAAATTTTCGAACTGGTGTAACTTAATATATTCTCACGGATGTACAGTTGAGGTTGATAAGTGTTGTCAGATATTTCGTAAAGTTTCGGACACTGACTAATACTCTGAGGGATAAGCACTTTTCCCTGTAACTATAAAGATACCAATAACACTTTTTGAGCGAAAACCACTGGAATCTATGACAAAACTTAATACCCCCGATTGTACAGTACATTCGGGGTATTTGCCTGCGTCGAAGATGTAAGTCTATGACACGAGTATTCGTGTTCTCGTCTTGGCTCTTGTTGGGTATTAGAAGTAGACTGTGAATAAGAAAACCGGACCCCTCTACATGTAAAGGGGAGGCAGACCGTTTTTCTGGACCCCCTTCTCCCTAATGTTTAGCCCCACTAGTTTTGAGATTATAAGACGTTCGGCCCATTAGTTTGGCGATTTTAACACCTTTCGCCCCATTTCGTTGTCAATTTTAAGACCTTTCGTGCCATTTAGGTGTCGATTATTTCCTGGCAAGCGATAGCGAGCCTGCAATTTTAAGAGGAATCGGCCTTCGGCTGGGAAATTTTTCTACCGAAAAATGTACAAATTTATCTTGAAGGGGGGTCTATGAGGTGTTTTTCTAAGCTTGATGGAGGTCTAGGGAGGAAACTAAAAAAAAGTATATGAATACATTAATTAATAGACCAAACAATGGGTCTGCCTCCCCTTAAGAGAGAAAGAGATGAAGGTTAGTGGGATCTGCCTCAGGGGTTGGACAGAGACAAGGGACAAGAGGTGAAACAAAAACTAGGAGTAGTAGTGACAGTGGTATTAGTAGTAGTGACAGTGGTATTAGTAGTAGTGACAGTGGTATTAGTAGTAGTGACAGTGGTATTAGTAGTAGTGACAGTGGTATGATTCAGTTCATTTTAGTTGAGGACTAGTGGCCACTTACGTGAGGTCCTAAACCTTCATTAACGAAAGAATCAAAACCAAATAGTGATTTTTCTGAATTTGAATGGGATTTAATCCTTTATCGCAAATTAGCACTCAGTTATTTTGTCTTCGTTCGATATAGGGTTGGTATCACGTTCCTCATTATTATTATTAATATTATTATTATTGTTATTATTATTATTACTTTACATGGTATTCTTACCTGGTGGGCTTCCCAGACCCCCAGAAGCTAAGTAGAAGGTAGGGGTCCACAGAAGCCACACACTGCTGATGCGCCAGCCCAAGTAAGTAAGAAAAATAACAGAGGTCTGTGGACTGGCGAGTGCATCATAAGCAGCTAAAGTTAACACACACACACAGAAATAAGTGGTTGGAGAGGCCAGAAGGGGTGACGTCGGTGAAAGTAAAAACAAAAATAAGACACCAGCAAAGTGGTCGGAGAGGTCAGCCTTGAAAGGATGACGGGTCAGTCAGGGATGCCAAATTAGGAGGCAGAGAATTCCACAGAGACATGCATCTATTATTTTAAAATCTCTGTCTTAGTTCAATCAAGCTGGCATCTCGAGTGGGCATTTTATACAGGTGACCCCTGGTTGCAAAATATTGGAGACGATCTAAAACATCTTCAGGAGTAATTGAGCAGAGGCTATGTAATATTTGCCAGTACTTAATTAAGTCATACCTAAAAAGTCTCCCCTTAATGGAAAAAAGGTTTAGCATCCTCAATGTTTCACTATAATTAAGATTCTCCAGACCCCTAATAGATTTAGTCCAGCGTCTCTGTATAGACTCCAGTAGTCTTGGATCCCCCAAATACCCAAGGTTCTACAAAGAGGAAGAGTATTCCAATATTATTATTATTGTTTTTATTATTATTATCAACTCTGCGAAGCAGAGTGGTATCGCGCACACAGATCCCGCCCGAATACTGTGCACCATAATTCAGCTTGTCTGTCGTCGTCGTCGTCGTCGTCCGTCCGGTAACTCCTCCTAGACCGTTCGATGGATTTTCACCAAATTTCACAGGTATATACATTTGGTCAATGCGAAGGTCAGTCAAAAAGAAATATTCAATTTAACTAAAAGGTTAAGGTCAAAGGTCAAGGTTAAAAATAAGGTCAATATTTCATGTGTTTTAGTTTTTACTCAAATTTCTCCATTTTCACTATACAAGTTACTGGTACCCTCGATATTGTATTGACCAAATTTGAAATAAATATTCTAAAGGGTAAGGTCAAAGGTCAAAATAAGTTTTGTACTACTATTTCTTATAATAACTGTTATATTGTCACTAGGCTTACCATGAATATTCGGAATACCTAGGCCAAGGTCATACAAGAAACTATTCAATTCCATATGAAAGGTCAAGGTCACAAGTCAAGGTCAAATATAAGGTCAATATGCTAATTTCCTTACTTTTCATGCAAACTTCACAAAATTTGGTAAGATAGTTGCACTTTAAATGAAAAGGAAAATAACACATTTTGAGAAACATATCATGAATGTCAAGGTGAAGGTTAAAGGTCAAGGTCAACTATTCTA
Source organism: Lithodes maja (assembly GCA_037953745.1). NCBI lineage: Eukaryota > Metazoa > Arthropoda > Malacostraca > Decapoda > Lithodidae > Lithodes > Lithodes maja. Next base: position 16,577 of record JBAKBP010026441.1, on the reverse strand, counting down.
TATATATATATATATAAAACTAACTGATGGGCTTTAATAAAATTAGTCATGCTTATTTGATTTTCCTGGGCAATGTCATCGAACAAAAAAAAAAACTTACATAAAGGTCAAGGTCACAGGTCAAGGTCAAAGGTCAACTTATACTATATATTTTTAGTTTTTAATAAAAAAATCATTTTCACTATACAAGGTACTGCTAACCTTGATATCGTATAGCTCAATTTTTAGATAAATATACGAAAGGGTAAGGTCAAAGTTCAAGGTCAAAGGTCAACATAGGTTTTTTACTAGTATTTCTTATACTAACTCTTAGATTCTCACTAGGCTTACCATGTATATTCGGAATACATAGGCCAAGGTCATACAATAAACTATTCAATTCCATATGAAAGGTCAAGGTCACAGGTCAAGGTCAAACATAAGGTCAATATGCTATTTTCTTAACTTTTCATGCAAACTTCACAACATTTGGTGAGATAGTTCCACTTTATAGTGAAAAGGAAAATAATAAATGTGTGAATAGGAAAATAATAAATGTTGAGACATATAAAGGTCAAAGGTCAAGGTCAACTATTCTATTAATATATATGAAACTAACTGATGGGTTTTTAATGAAATTAGGCATGCTTATTTGATTTCCATCGGCAATGTCAATGCAAACAAAAATATACTCTTACATCAAGGTCAAGGACACAGGTCAAGGTCAAAGGTCAACTTTTATTATTTATTAAAAAAATATTACTAATTTTTTTGAAAACTGACTGTGTTATGGCTTATTACTTAAATCACATATATATATCAAATTTCACATAAATATTGTAATAGTTAAGATCAGAGGTTAAGGTCAAAATAAGAGTATTTGTCATTTTCCCTAAACTCCTCCTTGGCTGTTTAATGCAGCCTATTGTCATCAAATTATACAGGCAAATTCAGTTGGTCAATGCGACGACCATCCAATTGTATGTATTTTATTTTTAGTCAAAGGTCAAGGTCACAGTATATGATCACTATTTGTAATCAATAAGTTTTTATACAAATTACACCATATTCATAATGCTAGCTAATACGAACATTGCCCCGTTAACCCATACAGTCCCAGAGACGATTATAGTCGTCAGTAGATAATTAACTCCACAGACCCAGCAACGGCTATAGCCGTTAGTAATGTACTTTCCTTGTAACTGCTTGTACAACCCTGTACCTTTTTTGTTTTTGTTTTTTCTCTCCACTTATATAAGACCCACTGAAGGGTGAGAGAGCCAGTCTTGCCTCATCTGTGGAAAGGTGGTCTCTCCTGCCATTTTGGCCACATTGCTTGGGAGTGGGGGGGGACTTTTATTACTGTATCCTACGGTACTGAACGGGTTAAGCTAACTAAATCCTTGATAAGAAATTCTAAGGTCGAAGGTCAAGGTCAAAGGTCATGGTTAAAGGTCGAAATATGATTTTTAATAGTATTTCCTATTACATGTAAGATTCTCATTAGGCATATCATGCATATTCGGAATGCCTAGACCAAGGTCATACAAGAATAAACATAATTCAATTTGATAGGTCAAGGTCACATGTCAATGTCATATATAAGGTCAATATGTTAATTTCTTTACTATTCATGTAAACTTCACAAAATTTGTTGAGACAGTTGTGCTTTAAGGGAAAATTAAAATGTAAAATTTTCAGACATCATGAAAGTTAAAGGTCAAGGTCAACTATTCCTTTAACCCTTAAGAGCGGCGCCCGGCTATAATTTGCAGCAAGTTAGGAGCATTAGGAGCATTAGGAGCATTTGTGGGGAGATTGTAGGCACCAATCGATCAGGGCTAGACCCAGGTGAGGTTATAGGCATGTGATAAAGAGTCGCTGGAACTCCTGTTTCATTTGCTTGGCCTCTCTTACTGATTTTCTTTGTGCCTCATTTACACTGAGAGCAATCCAGCTAGCTCTCACAAACACCTCCTCCTCCTATCCACTTCACTACACTAAACATGCACACCACACTTCATTCCTCCACACCAAAATTAAAAAAACACAATGATGAATTTTAGCCCAGCCTCGGAGTCCCCAGGGGGGGGGACCATAAATGCCCCCTCACCCGACCGACCATCCCCTGACTACCCCACACAATTACCTGGACCTCGGCCTGTTACTCTTTCTATTAATTTCTGCAACATTCGCGGACTTTCCTCTAACTTTCACTCTGTTGAGCACCATCTCTCCTCCTACAAACCTGATCTTCTCTTCCTCACCGAAACCCAGGTGTCTGTAGCAACATCCAGCAACCCCTTTTCTGTATCCTCCTACTTTCTCTATCCTAGTTTCAAAGCCAATGGCGGATGTTGTGCATATGTGCACAACAAACTCACTTGCTCTCGTGTTCCCGATTTCGACTCCTCTGAATTCTCAACTTTATGGCTCAAACTTTCCTGTCATTCTCTTACTAAATATTTCTGTGCTGTCTATCTTTCCCCTAACTCTACCAACTTTCCTAAATTCTTTGACTATCTAAACTCTACAGTGGAACACATTCTATCCATTTCTCCTTTCTCAGAAATCTCCATCTTAGGAGATTTCAACGTTCACCACCGCCAATGGCTCTCCTCTCACACTACTGATCCACCTGGTGAACAAGCCTACGTCTTTTCTATCCTAAATGACCTAGAGCAGTTAGTTCAGCAACCCACCCGTATCCCGGATCGCATCGGAGATCGGCCCAACATTCTTGACCTGTTTCTAACTTCTAACCCTTCTTCTTATACTGTCGATCTTTTCTCTCCTTTGGGCTCCTCCGACCATAAACTTATCTCTGTCACCTGTCCTATCTCTCCAGTACAGCCACCCGATCCTCCTAGCCGGTGGCGCTTGTGGCACTTTGGCGCTGCCGACTGGGAGGCTCTTCGGCAGTACTTCTTTGATTTCCCATGGAATGATTTCTGCTTCCATGGCCGAGGACCCTCGGAGAGTGCTGAACGCATTACCGAGGTAATCCTATCGGGCATGGAAGCATACATTCCATTCTCTTTCTCTCAGACTAATGCTAAAAAATCTTGGTTTACTCACGCCTGTTCTACTGCTGTCCGCAATAAGGAGGAAGCATTCAAACGGTACCGACGCCTTAAAACTCAAGACTCTCATTCTTCATATGTTTCTGCCCGGAATCAAGCCAAATCTGTTCTTCGACTTGCCAAACACTCTTTCATCAATAATAAATGCACTGAACTATCCAACTCTAGCTCTTCCCAAGCTTTCTGGCATCTAGCCAAAAACTTCTCCAACAATTTCTCTTCCTCGTCTTTCCCTCCCCTTTCCCACTCTGATGGCACAACCATCACTTCTTCCTCTGACAAAGCTAAACTCTTCGCTCAAACTTTTGCTAGAAACTCCACCTTGGATGATTCCGGTGCTATTCCTCCCTCTCCGCCCTCCTCTCTCTTACTTATGCCTAATATCCTAATCTCTTCTAAAGATGTACTTTCTACCCTCTCTGGGCTTAACACTAATAAGGCGTACGGTCCGGACGGTGTTCCTCCTGTTGTTCTCAAAAACTGTGCTTCCGTGCTGACTCCCTGCCTAGGCAAACTCTTTCGTCTCTGTCTATCCTCTAACGTCTTCCCTTCATGCTGGAAGTTTGCTCACATTCAACCTGTCCCAAAGAAGGGTGACCGCTCTCAACCCTCCAACTATCGTCCAATTGCTCTTATCTCTTGTCTTTCTAAAGTTTTTGAAACTATTCTTGCTTCCAAATTTCTTAAGCATTTCTCTTCTCATAATCTGCTCTCAGATCGCCAGTATGGCTTCCTTAAGGGTCGCTCTACTGGTGATCTTCTTTCATATCTTACTAACTCTTGGTCATCCTCCTTTCGGGACTTCGGTGAGACTTTTTCTATTGCACTAGACATATCGAAAGCCTTCGATAGAGTCTGGCATAAATCTTTAATTTCTAAACTACCCTCCTTCGGTTTCTATCCCTCCATCTGTGCCTTTGTCTCTAATTTCCTTTCCGGCCGTTCCATAGCTGCGGTTGTGGACGGCCATTGTTCACTTCCTCACCCTATAAACTCCGGTGTTCCTCAGGGCTCTGTCCTATCTCCTATTCTCTTTCAAATTTTTATAAATGATCTCCTTAACTGTACCTTAATTCCCATCCATTCATACGCAGACGACTCAACCTTACACTACTCCATTAGTTTTTCAGAACGCCCCAGCCAGCAATCCCTCAACGACAAACGTAATGAAGCCATAGAACTCTTAAATTCTGATCTAAAAACTATTTCCAATTGGGGCAGAGAAAACCTTGTTAACTTTAATGCTTCCAAAACCCAATTTCTCCATCTATCTACCCGTCAGGATCTCCCAGCGGACTATCCCTTATTCTTCAACAATACAAAAATCAACCCTTCATCTTCTCTCAATATTCTTGGTGTCTCTTTTTCTTCTGCTCTCATTTGGAAGGACCATATTACCAGTCTTGCTAAGGCAGCCTCCCAGAAGCTGGGTGTGCTCAACTGCCTTAGGGGGTTCTTTTCCCCTGCACAGCTTCTTGCTCTGTACAGGGGCATAGTGCACCCTTGTATTGAGTATTGTTCACATGTGTGGGGAGGTTCCTCTCACACCGCTCTCCTAGACAAAGTTGAAAGGAAGGCCTTTCGTATCATTAACTCCCGTCCACTCACCAACTCTCTGCAATCTCTCTGTCTCCGCCGCAATGTTGCATCTCTCTCGCTATTCTATCGCTACTATAATAATCAGTGTTCCTCAGAGCTATCCCGGTGCATACCACCTCCTTTACGTAGGGCACGTGGTACCCGTCTTGCAACTCAATCCCACCCCTACTCTGTGCACCTCTCCAACCCAAGAGTGAAACGTTACTCTCAAACTTTCTTTTACTCAACATCTGAGCTCTGGAACTCTCTCCCAGAATCAGTCTTTCCCTCTTCCTATGACTTAAATTGCTTCAAACTCTGTGTGTCCAGGCATTTTGGCTCGAACGTCCCTTGATTTTGGCCCTGTCACTCTTTCAACTATGGGGGAGGCACTCGCTATAGGCAGTTATGCCTTTTGCCTCCCTCAATCACATAGAAAAAAAAAATATTATGGCTTTTAAAGGGTTAAAATCGAGTGCAAATGGCCGGGAGCGCAGCGGGCGACACGTCCGACTCCCAGGGCCTACCGCCGCCCACTGACTCACCCTCCCTGTGTTCTCGAGAGGCCGGCAGTGTAGCCAGTAGTGAGCATAGCTGGGAAAAATATACCGCTATATGCTAAACTCCCATGCTACTGGTACCACTGTATGAGAACCACGAGTGCTACGTAGCTCGTTCTGGTCTCATTTTGAAGATTTTAGTGCCTAGTTTTTTGCTGAATACATTTCTTTTCATGCAGATACTTGATTTATCATTCAGGAAGGCCTGAATATGCCCAAATAAGCCCAAAACCCGCCGCTAATTAAGGGTAAATACCTCTGAAACTAATTGATGATCTTCAATGAAATTGTACACACTTATTTGATTTTCTAGGGTTACATCAAAGCAAAAAATATATAATCCTACATAAAGGTCAAGGTCACAGGCCAGGGTCATAAGTTAACCATCATAAAAAATACTAAATTTTCGATAAGCTGACGACTGTTAGTTGCATTTTACTTAAATAACATATATTTCAATCATATATACAGTATATATATATATATATATATATATATTATAATACTTAAGGCTAAAGGTCAAGGTCAAAGAACAAAAGAAGAGTGTTATTTTTTTTGTTTAAACTCTTCCTAGACTGTTTAACCCTTTGTGTACCGGTAACATCTTTTTTATTGTATTCTAGCTATTATTAAACAATATTGTGGAGCTTATGAAGGATCTGTGGTAGTTGTTGTTGTTGTTGTTTTTCCCCAAGCTGCCTGGCCGAACAGCCCCAAGGCCCCGAGCAAGGCCAAGGCCATAACCGAGCGCCCCCACAGAACCCTCCCTGCCGACCACAATAAAGCCTGGGTGACCGAAGCCACTCCATGGCGGGGAGCTGAGGAGGGTGCGGAAACGCCCAGGAAACCAAAGCCCCACACCCAGGGCCCTGTGCCCCTCAGCAATTATGAAGAGAAAGTTGAGGGGCAAAGGAACGATGTGACGCTCTGGCTTCCAATCTTGGTAGATTAGGAGGTCAATCCACGCAAGAGACGCCGTCACTTGAGATCTAGAAAATATATAAGTAAAAGGAACAGTCAGAGTAAGCTATGGGTATGGCAGAGATCGCTCAGTTCTCACTCTGATAGACCAGCCCATCACCACTCTGTGGTAGTAAAAAGGGTTGATTAAGATAGTTGAAAGCCTGCTAATTTTATGGAGGCCCTTCATAAACTAAATAAAATTGTCTTAACACTCAAGCCGCGGGGCCCGACATTGTCGAGTGAGAGAATCATGGCCACCCTACGGTGCCCGACATATGTCGCAAGGGATGTTGAGCACATTATCGGCTCTGAGAGAGTCACCACGTTGGGAGGATGATAGGCGGGCTCTGATCACTCGGCACGGACCCAGTGCCGCGACTGACACTACCTCCGCACCCACGGCCTCGCGAGACCAGAAAAAAACTTGGGAAATTACCGTATTTTAGGGTTTTTCCCCTCGTGTTGCGCGATTGCTACAGGATAACCCGTGGTCGTACAAGGATGATCCAGGTGTCATTGGAAAGCTCTATTATCGCCCTTTCACGGATACATAATTGTATTATGCTCTGGCTCTTGTTTATGCATGACAAAGAGCATAGAATGAAGCTCTTTTAGGGTAAATATGCCCGCCTGCCAGGTAGTAGAAGCTACAAACATCCCCGTTGGACAGGGGTTAATATCATGTATGAAATGAAACCGACAGAACTGTACTGAACTGGATACGTATCGTCACCAAATTTTGCTGGCAAATTCGATTGTCCAAATTATAGGTTTGATTCCCGGAGGGAAGTAGAGAAAACCTAATATTTAGTAGGGCCCCGTAATCATTGACGATATTGCCTATTAGTATAATAGTCTCCATTCAACATCCCGCATCAGCATTTTTAATCTACCGCCGCGGAAGTATCATGGAGTACTCATCATAAGTGCACGCTTAATTCCCTTATGGGATCGTCATTATGATTGGGTACCCTACAGAAAACACTCCGTAAAAAATAAAACAGAAAAATTAACTTAATATTTGTTATCATATGACTTTCCATATGTGGATTTCTTGCATTTTGCTTCCCCGACTCCAGGCCCTCTAGCGGCCATCTTCGTCCTTCACTGATATACCAAGATACAACTCTAGAAATCAACGAATGGGAAGTGGGATGAATGGGAGGGTAATTTTATCGTCAATGATTACGGGGCCCTACTAAATATTAGGTTTTCTCTACTTCCCTCCGGGAATCAAACCTATAATTTAATAGTGGCACCTCCATCATTGACGATATTGCCTGAATACCAAGTCTGGAGGGGGACATTAGTGACAATATCCTAACCTCAGGGGACAAAATAATCTGTATAACATATTTTAAGTTTTATTGTATGCAAACAATATATAAAAAATATAAAAGATTGTAAGCAGTGCGTGACATCAAGAAAGTCTGCTTACTCATGACCAGATCTTTTCCTTAAGATCTATGCATGATACTTTTGGGGGCACGCATGTGTTCCCATAAATAGAACTATAAAAAGGATATTAGGAAAGAAAAAAGAAATTATGAAATCAAGGTTGCCAATGACTCAAAAAATAATCCTAAAGCTTTTTACCAACTATATAAATCAAAGGTTAGAGATGAAATTGGTCCCCTTAAAACTTCGATAGGAGAAATGACAGAAAATGATTTAGAAATGTGCAGTACATTAAATAGTCAATTTCTTTCCGTTTTCACTAATGAAAATTTGGCACAGTTTCCAGAAGTCCGTAAGGTATATAGCGATAGTATAGAACATAGGTTAAGTACGGTTACTATAAGTAGAAATGATGTGCTTAAGGAAATTGACAGACTGAAACCTCATAAATCGCCTGGTCCTGATGAGGTATATGCTAGAGTATTAAAAGAATGTAGGGATGAGTTAAGTTACCCATTAACATTTTTATTTAACAAGTCATTGGAGACAGGTATAGTTCCAGAAGCTTGGAAGCTTGCAAACGTAGTTCCGATCTTCAAAAAAGGTGACAAATCAATAGCATCCAATTACCGTCCCATTAGTCTTACATCAATCATAGGAAAGCTACTAGAGTCAATTATTGCTAGTAAAATTAGAAACCACTTAGATACATTTAATTTAATAAATTCTTCTCAGCATGGATTCACTCAGGGACGTTCTTGCCTTACTAATTTGCTTAGTTTTTTCTCAGAGGTATATGAAGCAGTAGATAATGACAAGTCATATGATATAATATATTTAGATTTCAGTAAAGCTTTCGACAGAGTCCCCCATGAGAGATTGATGAGAAAGGTTGAGGCGCATGGAATAGGTTGGGCGTTGTTGGGATGGATTAGGTCATGGCTAATTGGTAGGAAGCAGAGAGTCAGCATAAATGGTACAAAGTCAGAATGGGGAGCAGTCAAAAGTGGTGTCCCCCAGGGATCTGTATTAGGTCCTCTGTTGTTTGTTATATACATAAATGACCTTGATTTAGGTATAACTAGTAGGATAAGTAAATTTGCAGACGATACCAAAATGGGGAGAACAATTGATTCAGATAGAGATATAGAGTGCCTCCAAAGGGATCTAGATACCTTACACGAATGGTCAGTAAATTGGCAGATGAAGTTTAACATTGACAAATGCAAGGTATTAAAGATAGGGAAGATGCATACAAATGTTAAATATAAACTAGCTAATGTGGAATTAGAAAACTCGAATTGTGAGAAAGATCTAGGTGTGTTTGTTAGCAATGATTTGAAGCCTAGACAACAGTGTATAAGCGTTCGAAACAAGGCAAACAGGATTCTCGGGTTCATCTCAAGGAGTGTGAGTAACAGAACTGCTGATGTTATCTTAAAACTTGACTTGTCATTAGTGAGACCCCATATGGATTATGCTGTTCAATTTTGGTGTCCTTATTACAGAATGGACATAGATTCATTGGAGAGAGTACAACGTAGAATGACAAAAATGATCCATAATATTAGAAATCTTCCGTATAAAGAAAGGTTGAAGAAATTAGGCTTACATTCGTTGGAGAGACGCAGAGTTAGAGGGGATATGGTAGAGGTGTTCAAGTGGGTTAGTGGGATTAACAAAGGGGACATGACAAATGTACTAAAGCTCAGTGATAGCGAAAGAACTCGTACCAATGGTTTCAAATTAGATAAATTTCGTTTCAGAAAAGATATAGGCAAATATTGGTTTGGTAACAGAGTTGTAGATGGGTGGAATGGACTACCAGGTGCTATAGTGGGATTAAAAACGATAGGGAGCTTTAAGATAAAATTGGATAAGCATATGGACGAGAAGAGTTGGGTGTGAAGGGGGATCAGCAGGGTTGGGCCAATCAGCGCTCTGCAGACCCCCGTAATCCTGCGTTAATCTCTAACCGTTTTGGTAAGATGATCCTCAGGGTATTAGAGTGTTGAGCCTATAATTGGGCTTTGTAATTGGGGTTGTGTGGGACAGGGATCTGCCTTGCTTAGGCCAATCGGCTTTCTGCAGACTCCCATTTTCTTATGTTCTTATGTTCTTATGTTCTTATGTTCTTTGTTTTCGCTCATGTCAAGGCTTTATATATTTAATTGTAAAGTATATGTTTTATCATTAACTAGTAATGATGGGATCTGGGAGGGAGAGAGAAAGTAGAACAGAGTGAGAGGGGGCGCGCAGTGTTTTTTGTCCCGCTCGATGACGTCACGGCTGGCTGCCTCGCGGGGGTTGGTGGAGAGAGGCCCTTACCATGCTGTAAGCTTTGCTAGTGGTTAGATGACTTGTAACCGCTGTTTTCCCACGCGGCTCGAGCTAGTGCGAGTATATATACAGTTCCTCGCCACTCTCTCCCTTAGATCTGGTTTCTAGAACACACCCATCTTTTTTCCCTTGCTATCTGTCCCCGCTCCGTACCTGAGAATCTTTTCCTCTGCCTATCTCTTTCATTTTCCATATCTTTCACCACCTTTTATTAATATTATACCCCCTCTGGTTAACTCTGCAAAATCAGCTTCATGCTGGCCAGTTGTATTGTGTGTTAACCCGGGAGCTGCAGGGAGACTCTTAAGAGTTCCCCCGGCGGACTGCGGGAAGACTCTTGAGAGTAAGTAAAATAAAAAATCAACTTTTGACATCGAAAAAAAAAATATATTTTTATTTTTTTTTTTTTTATTTATTTTTTTTGTTTGGCCCCTGGGCCATGCAAAATCTCAGTCCTCTACCTCCCCTCCTTCCCCACTTTCCTCCTCTCCTTCAGTTATCACCTATTTTCCCTATTATTCCCTTATTCTGAGGTATATTTTCGTGCTAACATTAGCGAGTTGCAAGCAGGGTGTTGTCATCACTGATGGCAAGCGAGTGCAAGAGAGAGAGAGAGAGTATCGATCGACTGTGTCTCAGTGGCCTTGGGGGAAATTGGCGGGAAAGCAGTTTGCCTCACCCATACATTATACAACTCGCGGGCTATATCTCCGATTTTGACCATCCAAACGCTGTTTTCACTCGTTTTATTGTTGTTTCAGGTTAATACCTTTATAATCAACCCATAATAGGCGCATATGGATAATTATTAATGCTATTAATGGTACAATGAATATTTTAGTGACGGAAACACCTCAAATACGTCAGCACAGGGGGACGTTTTCAATTACCCCCATGCGCACTTGTTAGGTTAAGGTCTGATATAGCCTATGTATGTTAGTTGTTAAGATAAGTGGATCACGAAGCATTGGTTGGCATTTATATTGTTTAGTACTGCTTCCTTTAGTTATTAGTGTTCTGCTGGATTAGATAATGCTAGACTAGGAGTCTGATATTATAGGTATTGTTTCCAATGAGTGCTGGCTTCAGTTAAAAGCGGCACGACATACCTGAGAACTGGAGTTGATTGAGTAAATTCTAGTCTGTGTGCCATTGAGAGTAGAGCATGCACGAATGAGGGTTTTTTGCCTATACCATTCTGCACTGTTCTAGTCTCGATTGTTTGTCTTTGAGGTACGCCAGGAGAACGCTTAATACTTCGGTATTAAGGTTTCTCAAGAGAGCTACCCTTCATTATAACGTAATATTTGACGCACAGACTTGAGATTTGCACTAGGCTATGCAGCATGCCATGCGCACCAGTATCTCGTATCATTGACTCTAGCTAGACTTTATCAGTCACAGTAGACATTAAGTATATTAACCTAATTACTCTTTTTATGCATACCCATTTATGATTACACAAGCATTTCGCAGCCTTGTTTGATGTATTGAGACACAAACGACTTAGGCTCTTTTTGTTGATTGGAATACTGCATTGTCGTGGCGATTATTATTAGTGTTGTAGTGTTTAGGATATTCTTGGCTCCGACGGCATTATATATTCTGCCTTTTTGTGTGCATAGCCTGCACGAGCATTGTTCCGCTGCCTGCCTTTTTGGGTTCCATTTCCGATACGAGCATCTTTATAGCATCTAACATTTAACCCTTCCAACCCGGGCTGCCTTAGGTAAGGACAGCACGAAAGAAGGGTGTGACGCATGTCGAGTATGAGCATGCTGTACAGAACGCCCAGTCAGGCCCCACCCTCGCTAGGATCGTCAGGGCAGGAACTTTGGCTGTAGTCTGTGTAGAGTTTCCTAACTCAGTTTATGTGAACCGTTGTACTATAAGTATTATCATTATGTATTTTGTTTTCTTCTAAGTCAACGAGTTCTATTTTATATCATTAGTTATAAGTATTGTGTGTGGGACTTATATACAATGATGAGAGAGAGAGTTATGTAACGACAGCCAGTGAGCGCGCCACGAGGTGTGTAGGCCTAACTCCCTCCTCCCTTCCTCCCTTCCTCCCTTTCAGCGCGTGGGAAGTTCTTTGTCGATCCCAGATTGAGAGAGTATATGACGTCATGATTGCCAGTGGGCGGTCCTTAGTGTTGGCGATATGCTCGCTACAGGGCCGAGTATAAAAAGAGAGGTCCTCGCCACAATTCTTCAGAACTCATCAGGCAAAGCGACCTCTCATATCCCTTGCAACTATCGATATTCTTCCGACTGATGTGAACTTTCTCTACTCTCTGAACAGCCTATTTTCTTCTCTTCTCGTCCCTTTTTAACCAATGACCCCTTTGGTGCAGATTTAGTCAGCCAAAGTATTATCGCTTGAGTTCTCACGAGATAAGTGCCTGTTAGATAGCCTATTTTTGGAAGGGTTAACTAGAATAGGATTGATTGATGTTTGTTGCACTCGTATATGTATTTCCCTGTGTACTATTATTCATGTTCCTGTTTTCTGCTGGTTTAGGTAATGCTAGACTGGGATAGGGTTCCTCGAGTTGTGATTTCCTATGAGTGCTAGGTTGGTTGAACCAGCACAATTGCAACGGAGACGTGGGAAGCCTAGGGGGTCTTTTTGATTGTGTACCGTGGGAGTTTAGCACTGTGTTGCGAGTGAGGGCTTTTGCCTGTGCCACCCAACACTGTGCTATCTCATTTGCTTGACTTTGAGAGGATCGCCAGGAGAGAACCAGATACTAGTGATCTGGATCTCTCAAGAGAGCATCCCGTCAATTACCGTAATTTGGCCGCACAGTCTTAAGGACCTCGCTAGGCTACGAGCCGCTTGCTCAGCCATTGTCTCTTAACCTTAGATATCCCAGCTAGACTTTGCTCGACCAGCAGATACAGCATAGTATTGAAGCTTCTCCTTATGTATATTATTGTTTAAGCACTATTGATTTCATGTGTGGCACGCTTAGCTACTTCAGAGATTAGTGGCCCACGAGCACAATCTTAGTAGGCTATTGCCAGTGCATTGTCGGAGTACTTCTTTTATATGTTTGCCATATCCTATTGCTTATTTTTATAATTCTTCTTATGTCAATTTAAAGCCTTTAATTACCAGTGAGTTATTCATTAAATTGCTGTTCAAAATCCGATACTTACTTCTTACGAGTATTCGAGAAGCATCTAACTTATCAGAAGATTCCTTGCTTGATGCTCGAGGACTATTGTTTAACGTAACGTAATAGTGCCGATCCGAAGTAGAGGGTGGAGGACTTCTTAAGTTCTTAGTTCAAGGGTGGATTACTTCGGCTTCGGCCAACACTATTCTTTAGTGTTGTAGTACTTTCTTCTTTGTTTGATTGTTGACCAGACTAGATAACTCCCGTCTTGTTATTAGTCTGTTGTGTGAAACGCTAGTACCGAGTTCTTGTATACCCCGTTATAGCAGATAGAACTCTGGAGGGTAGTGGCGTTTTTTGTTCGGCTGGCAGTACTCTGGGGTTGGGATCGTGTGTTTCCGTTGTGGCAGCGAGCCATACTCGAGTCCTGTGTAAGAGCCCTAGTGTACCCGAGTGCCCGGTCGTAACAAATGGCGACCTTGCTTAGGATTTTGTGAACAGTATAATTTTTTGCAGAGTTGTACAACATTTGTTTGTTGGTACTTTAGCGTACATATTGAAGAATATTTTTTTTTGTAAGGCAATTAGGAGAGCATTTAAGAGACTCCAGTTAATTTAGTAATTAGTGCTTGCATAAGGGAGTTTAACACTTTTGTCTCGAGAATTTTTTGGTGAACTTCAGTATGTCGGGCCCTAGTACTGACGAGGAGCGAGAGATGCTAAGTGAGGAGGTGCCGTTAGTAACTAGTGAGGAGGATGCTAGACTTTTTGTGAGTAAGCAGTACCATGTGACGGAGGAGAGGCTGACTGGGGTGAATGTTTATGGCTTGCACCTGATAGCCAAGGTTTTGGGTCTATCCAATGTAGGAGGGATGTCCAAGGGGGAGCTGATTTCCTGGGTGTTGCGTGGGCGACATGGGGTTTCGGAGGAGAGGGCGTTTGGGGGGGTTCCTCCCCAGATCCCCTCTCACTCGACTCCCACAGTGCCGTCCACTCAGTTGCCGGAGGTTAGCACTCTCCCACAGAGGGATGAGCATTGGAAGATTGGAGTGCCCTCGGGCGGTGCGTATGGTGGTTCCCCAGTTCTTGCCCCCCCTCCTTCAGTAGTGGCAGCTCCCTCTTCCGGCCTGTCTCCTGAGATGATATTTAAACTCGAGCTTGCTAAAATTGAGATTGAGGCTAGGAAGCAGGAGATGGAGAATGAGTCTAGGAGGCATGAGAAGGAGATGGAGGCTGAGTCTAGGAGGTATGCAATCGAGGCTGAGTCTAGGAAGTATGCGATTGAGGCTGAGTCTAGGAAGCAGGAGAATGAGACTAGGAGGCACGAGGCTGAGCTTAGGTACGACTCAGAGAAATATTGTGCTCAAATAGACTTAGATAAGACTCGTGCAGAGTCGACAGGGATTCGGATGGGCCGTGAGGGCCAAGTAAGAGAACAGTCCTTGTCCCACTTAGTCAAATTGGTGCCGGCATTTAGTGAAACTGAAGTCACAGAATTTTTTAATCGTTTTGAGAAGAAGTGTAGGGAGCATAATTGGCCTGAAGAGAAGTGGGCAGCTCTGGTCTCCTCAAGACTTACGGGTAAGGGTCTGAAGGCTTATGATGCACTGCCTTTAGAGTCTTGCATTGACTACCCAGTATTGAAGAGAGCTGTCCTACGGGCATACGAGTTGCAACCAGAAACATATCGATTGAAGTTTCGGGGTGTTACGAAGACTAGGGAGGCGACCTTTCTTGAACATGCCCGGGACTTAAAAGATGCACTTGCTAACTGGACACGTTCTGAGAAAGCTGAGACGGCCGAACAGTTGACTGAGCTGTTTCTGCTCGAGCAGTTTTATAAGTGTACTGGTGCAGATATGACTTTAACTATTAAAGAAAAGAACCCTAAAACTCTACAGGAGGCAGCTGAGATGGCTGACCTCCGGCTATCATTAATTCGTGGGTGCGGGTCTGCCCAGCGTAGTGAGGCAGGTAACAAGGGGCGTGACACCCCACCCCCCCGAGTTAGTGATATACATTATGCAAACAAGTACAAGAGCTATGATGCCAAGACTGACCACAAGACTAACACCGTCCCATTTAAGAAGGGGCCGGGCCCTTCCCAGTACCAAGGGAAGCCCAGAGGGGAGTTGGAGTGTTATCTTTGTCATGAAAAGGGGCACTTTGCAAGAGTCTGTCCTAGCAAACCACCTACAGCAGCTGTGTCTTTGGCCTGCAACATTGGTGTGTCTCCGAAGTCTTCTGAGTTTGCCCGGGGCAGTTCGTCAGAGGCTGAGGCACAGCCAATGCAGAAACACCTGAGAGGCTCGAACCCTGCTCAGGATGTTTTTTGCGACCATAGAGGACGGGGTTGCGTGATGTGGGCGGGGCGCAAGCATGGAGTAGAGGTCTTGCGTGATACAGGTGCTTCCCAGACTCTGATGAACAATTTGACTGGCTACCCTATAAATGCGGCTCGGGTGGTAGTGGTGCAGGGTATTAATGCAACTCGGTCATACCCGCTGGTGCGGTTGGAGTTGGAGGTGGATGGTGTGGCACGTGAATTGGATGTTGGGATTGTGGAGAAACTGCCAGTGGAGGGCGTCGACCTTCTTCTCGGCAACGACTTTGCAATGCCCGCTTCTGAGGTTCTACCCTTAGTCGTTGCCGAGAGGACGGCCGACGTGAGTAGGGAAGAGCAAGAGTGTGTCGAGCGGTGCCAGGCACAACCCATGGCGTGTGTTGTCACCCGAGCTCGGGCAGATAAAGTGTCACAGCCTAGTCCTCCGTCTTCAGACCAGCAGAGGAACGATCAACAGGAGGAGGCTAAAGCTGGAGTTGGTTTTAAGAGTTTTGACTCGGCGGCTCTCCTGGGTGATTTAGTATTGGCACCTATGTTGGAGTCTGGAGAGGCCCCAGGACCTGTCACAGTTAGTGAGGAGGTAGGGCCGGAAGAGACTCCGGGGCAGCAACGTTGCACACGGAGAGAAAAAAGGGTTGCTCAGTTTGATATTGGGGAAGGACTTGGGTTGCTTCGGAAGCATCTAGACAGGTTGGTTCCCTCAGATATTTGTAAACTGCAGTTGGAGGATCCGGAAGTTCAGAAGTGTGGTAATGGTGCTGTCGAGATTAAACACGAGGACGGGGAAGCATGTCATGTGAACCTGTTGGAGGAGTTTGTGAGGCAACCACCTGAGCAGCCTACTGTCCCTGCGTTGGTCTGCCGCGGCCAAGGTGGAGAAGGAGAGGGGGGCAGTAGGGCACAGGTGGAGGAGAGTAGGGATTGTCATGTCTCGGCGAAGCAGTGGGCGGGGGACACGAGTCTGGTGGCTGTGGAAGCGCTAGAGCACCTGCCTGAGCAGCAGTGTGCAGCACTCCAGCACCAGCTCGGTTCTTACCCCACTGGTCGTGCCGAGCCCCTGAGTCTCACAACTCGGGCGGTGCGAGATGTTCCGCAGGCAGGTCATGTGACTGTTAAAAGACCGTTAGCCTCGTTGTTTCGGTGGTTTAAGGTGGGCGACGAGGCTTTGGCATGGTTGCCAGGTCAGGGTCGACCCATGGCTGCCAAG
>JBAKBP010026440.1:0-31681 GCA_037953745.1 Lithodes maja | reverse complement strand
CCGTGGTCTCTACTCTAGACTTCTCGACATCCATTTCAGCCTGGTACCTGGTTGCATCCTGATTGGCTTGGATTCTAGCAACCTCTATGCGTTCTATACTAGCCTGTTGTATCTGAGTCTCCTGCAGCTTAAACTTAGCTAGTTCTAGCTGAAATAACATCTCAGGAGACAGGCCTGGGGGGGAGAGCACAAAATGGGGGATCCACACCGAGACGTGTTTACGGGTAAGCCAGCTTGCCATTGAGAACCCTCCTGCTGCATCGTGCTAAGACTCGCTGGCTGAGGCCCAGCTCAGGGGTAGAGTGGAATGGAGGCTTGGAGGGAACCCCCCAAGACCCCACTCCACCCACCGCCCCATCGCCATCACCCAACAAACATGCCACCAAATTCTTCTTGGGCCAACTGTCAGGACAGTCCCGCCCCAAAACCGTGGCTAAACAGCGAAGACCGTAACAATCAATAGCCTGCAGGCGCTGTTCGGTCAAAGGTGTCTGCAAAAATGCCCGGGCATCCCTCTCTCCACTTATAACACTCCCCTCCCTAAACATCTGTTGTACTTGCTGGTTACTAGGCTGTACCGTGTTATCCTCCCCCGTAAATGATGAGTCATTAGACATAGTGCTGGTTATACAATTGCTGTTCATAAAAAAAAAGAAGTGCTTATTACTAATTGCAGTCTCGACTCACAAAATGTTAAAGATGCTTGAATGACTCTACTCTAGACACCCCCAACGAAACAATCTGCAAGTCCACCAATACAATAATGACACAATAAAAATTCCTCCAATATGCAAGAAAATTCTAGCCAGCTCTACTAGGTAGCATAGAATAGTTCTCCAAAAAACATGTGATAGGATACTACTGAATCTTGTGCAAGGTCGCCATTTTTTTACGGCTGGATCGGCAATACATATTCGGGATTCTTGATCGTAGGACAGAAATGGCTTATGTGACAACGACACGCTCGATTCCAGTCCCAAATACTATATGCTCCAGACAACAAAAGCACCAACGCCCTACAGAGTTATCGTCTATGGTAACGAGGTACCTTAACTCGGCGAAAGTGTACAACAGGGGTAGACTATGAGGCTAAACTCCCTCAGACATTTATAGGTTACGTTATTACTAAAGAAATGCAATACTCAAGAAACTACGTTAATATTAAGCCTCTAATAATGTAGAATAGAAGCAGGCTAAAGGTATGACAGTGAAATGCTAAATGACAAATGTACACGCCTACTTGAAAGCGCGTGCACTAGAATAACTGTCCCCTACTAACATGCACTAGCATGTAGCATACAAGATGTTCATGATCCAGTAGATACCTAATAATACACATGGAAGGAACATAAATAGTAGTCACTTATTATAAGAATGAATCTATACTTGGAATAACTAAAAGGTTGCAGGCAACAGTACTGCGCCGGTAGCCTACTACCGCATAGGCTACTTCGCTTCTCTCACTCTGTCTCCCCTCTGAGTCCGTATGCGCCCTACGCAACAGAACTCCGGACACAGCAGCAAAACGACAGTGCAGTTAATTGATACATGAAAGTATTAATAGTGTTGTCTTGTGTGTGAGTAATGTGTATTGTAAAGTGTTATATACATAAACCTAAAGAGAGCTGCAATGCATAGTAAAATAAAGATATCACCCACTCATCATCCCCATGTGTTCTAGCTAGCAGGCCAAGTCACAGGAACAACGAGTCCCAGCACCGAAAGCGAGAACCCAGGAAAAGACTGCAGAGAACACAAGGACAGATAAATTACGTTACTCTACTATACCGGCACTACGAGCGAGCTGTAGTCTCTGGTACTGCACTCGCTCCTGGCTCGGTAGGCAAATCAAGGCTAAGTCCTCGCCCCTCTACAGACAACTCCTGGGCATGGTCGGGCTCTTACACATGGCACTAGTCTAGTCACAAATTGGATGATGAGCTGGGCATATAACTCGTGAACATGTAGAACGTTCACCAACTATCCTCATCAAGAAGATCGCTGTTCACATTAACCCCTTAAATCTAATACATGTAAATATATGCTTGTCCTAAGAGTAATACGAGAGGTGAGTGCTGAAACTCCTTTAGGACCTCAAGGGAAGGGTATGCATTTAAATAGAGAGAAGAATGAAATGAGAGTAATGTCGTCAGAGAGAAAGAGTGCAACCGTGAGAAATTGGGAGAGAGGGCAAGGGATGTTAGAATCTCAAAGGTTCTAGGCAACCTGATCATGGAACACACAGCGAGCCTCCAGGCAATGTGCAGTACGACAACATGGGCAACCCAGGCAGCATATGCAGGCGGCAATGGACTACCAACCCTGTCGCACCTAGCTATAAGCGCAGGGCTGCCAACCGGTCCATACGTCTGGCAACCACCCCCCCGGCAGCGCGGCGCATTGCTACCCTCTCGCTCTGAAGTCTAACTCACTCTCTCTCTCTGAATTCCTATTGTCTTATCTATCAACTTCTCTATTGATACTACATATTAAATGGAAGGTCTCGACATGGCTTAAAACAAAACCCACCACTGGTTAGCACATGACGAGACCTTTGCAGAGATACAAAGAACATAGTTATACGTTGTCACACTCAATATAAGCAGCCAGCACGGCACAGCGGCACAGCGGCACAGTGGCACCGCACCGCGGCGGCACAGTGGAGTACCAAGGAGTACAATCAGGTTAAGTTGCCACGCACTGGGTGCGTCACAATATATATATATATATATATATATATATATATATATATATATATATATATATATAATCAATTAAATGTGTACTAGAAAATAAAATAAAATTTCAAATTCCCACGCTATTAGAACTACTGATAATCTAACTGTAGGCCTATGGATAGTGACCTAAAAGAATAAGTGAAGGGTTTGGCCAGAACGGCAGAGACAGACCGAGGACGAGAATTAACAATTGAGTCTATGTATACCACCAAACTTGTGGTTGGGTGGGAAGAGAGGTGCTGGCTCAATTGTTATGATCAACCTAAAACTTAGCTTAAATAATTATAATATAGAACTTGCAAAATAAACAAACCAAAACTGGGACAACAAGATAAACGCAAAAGAACTAATCAAAATCGCTATGTGGATAGAATGCTTAATAAAATATAATTATGAAATAATTATACAGAATAATTTAAATAAACTAAATTTATGACACTAGCAGGGAGTCAATTCATTCATGTGGGGGACCCCCACAGGGATTAAAGAGTCTGACAAATAAGAATTTAGAGGAAAATGTAGAAGCGAGACCAAGGATGGTATTCTGAATTTCGGATATGATTAGATTTATATCTAAAATACAAAAATGGACATTAATCTTGAAATAAACTTATAACTGTTTGTAGTTTCATTGTTTAGATGCTTATGTTCTGGGTTTGGTGTCCCGACTTCGAATCCCGGGAGGACCATATGCTTTCATTAAATTATTAAAATACATTGGGGATTGTAATGGAAGATTGATGTTAATAACGGGATGTTCCTTAATATGCATGCCACATACTTTGAGTGCCAAAATAGACTAAATACTTAGGAGAGCTTTATAAATATTTTGGGCGGTGTCTCTAAAGCTCCATAAAGATTAAAATACACCAAAAACACCATTCACATAAATTGGACCCTTTTTCGGTAGAAAAATTCAGGTAGCCTACACGATCACATGCCAAGACAAAATTAACACCTAGAGTAGTCTTTAACCCTTAAAGAGCGGTGCCCGGCTATAGCCGGGCGCCAATTTGCAACAAGTTAGGAGCATTATTAAGGCTTTTAAAGGGTTAAAATAGAGTACAAATGGCCGGGAGTGCAGCGAGCCACACATCCGACTCTCAGGCCTGCCGCCGCCCACTGACTCACCCTCCCTGTGTTCTCGAGAGGCCGGCAGTGTAGCCAGTCGTGAGCGTAGCTGGGAAAAATATACCGCTATACAGTTGAGCCCCCATCCTAGCTGCTAATCGGTTTCGCAGAAATAGAGCTAGGATTGAAACATCCAAGATCGGGGCACTGTTCTTATGGGGAAAATTCAATCGGTTCCGTGCTCATGCCAAAATTTGCGTCTTTTTCTATTTTTTGCCTATGAAAACATGTTTTATTGTACACAAATTAAATTTTATGCATTATACTGTATCATATAATACACCATAGAATAAGTTTTTAATAACTAGAAAAAGAAAGGCCCAATTTCTAAACAATTACCGCACTTTTTCCCAGTGTTAGGCTATGAAAACATGTTTTTTGTCTAGGCTACATCAAGTAGCCTAGGCCTAAATCTTATGCATTGTAAATAATAATGTAGACATGGCTAAATGACAGTCCTAACCATAAATACTGTAGATTGGGGCATTGTTTCTGTCATGCGAAAATTTTTAGGCCTAGCCTAGGCCTAGGTTCTAAATTTGTCCAGCCACCCCTCAAGTACCCATTTCGGCCCAAATACATCCAATAAATACATATTATGAGGAAAAAACTTATAAATACGTATTATGAGAAGATTACTTACCACACAGATTTTATTATAAATCATTGTCATACTTAGCCTAGCCTAGGCTAACATCGTCTAGGCTAGGCAATTCAATCGCTTTCGTCCGACATGGACTGGTCTTTGCTGTGTTTTGAGCATGAAATTCCTTCATTGCTACCACCAGGCCAACCATCCCTATCACTAGATGTACTAGAGGTTATAACAAACGCGAGAGATAAGGGGTTCAGGCACAAAAAGGCTTGCAAACGGTTGTTTTGTCAACACAGATACTAGCTAAACTGCAAGCGTCTGCTTAGTGATGACGTCATACAAAGATGGCGGCATCTTGCGCATTTGACGATCGGATCTCGGATTCACTCTGATTTAGTCTCTAAACGGCAAGCTACTGGCAGATTCTTTCGTTATGTTAAAACAAAATTATTGTTTTGTTTGTTTTCTAGTTTTATGTTGAGTTTTTCGTTATTTTTGCTATTTTTTCGGGTTTCGGCTGGGATTTTGATGCGAGGAATGAGGCTTTTGGCGCGAGAATTGAAATGGGGAATTTTTGGTGTGTGGTGCGAGAATTGAATCAACGAAGACCGGTGTAGCGAGGATGGGGGCTCCACTGTACGCTAACCTCCCATGTTACTGTACATACCACTGTATGAGAACCACTAGTGCTACATAGCTCATTCTGGTCTCATTTTTTAGCTTTTAGTACCTAGTTTTTTGCTGAATACATTTCTTTTCATGCAGATTCTTTATTTATCATTCAGGAGGGCCTGAATATGCCCAAAATAGCCCAAAACCCCCCCGCTTGATGAGGGTTAAATAGCCATACTAAAGGGACAAATTATTCAAAATCAACATTTAATAGGGCTAACATGAGGGAGAAGGGGTTCCAGAAGACTCCCTTTGAGGAAACTAGAGAGGAAGGCTCATTAGGACTAATGCTCCAGATTTATTTTATTTTTTTATTTTTTTCTATGTGATTGAGGGAGGCAAAAGGCAGAACTGCCTATAGCGAGTGCCTCCCCCATAGTTGAAAGTGACAAGGCCAAAATCAAGGGACGTTCGATCCAAAATGCCTGGACACACTGAGTTTGAAGCTATTTAAGTCTTAGGAAGAGGGAAAGACTGATTCTGGAAGAGAGTTCCAGAGCTCAGCTGTTGAGTAGAAGAAAGAGTAAAGTTTCACTCTCGGGTTGGAGAGTTGCACAGAGTAGGGGTGGGATTGAGTTGCAAGATGGGTAGTTGGTATAATTTCAGGTTAACCCCTTCTGTACCGGTGAAGTATTTTGTGTATATATCTGCTGCATTTTAACGATTTGATGAAGCTTCGGAAGGATTATTTTGTTTTTCAGTCTGTAGCGAGTGCTTGTTTAAAAACAAACTCCAAAATATAAACCCTATCCCCTTAACTATGTAAACAAAGGAGAGGCTTAACATGTGTAAAGCTGCAAGTGTGAATAATTCTTAAAGTATGCTAGAAACCAATACAGGCAAAATAGAAACAGAAATCTGCCTAAAGTTCTTAAAATCGGCAAAACCAATCTCTTAAAATCTTAATACTAATGGGGCTAAACATGAGGGAGAAGGGGTCAAGAAAAGAAAACTCAAGACAGTAAAGAAATGCAGTTTGAAGAGTATATGAAGCTAAACTTAAACTCAAACTAAAAATAGTGTTTCAGAGAAGAGCATATAATATCTAAACGGTGACCGGTCAACTCAACCAGTAGACCATTTCAACCAGTAGCTCTCAACCACTACCAAATCAACCACTACCAAATCAACCAATACAGTTAGGTTAGATTAGGTTAATACTATATTTTGGCACTGGTTTGGTTGGTCTGGGTTGAATTGGCACTGGTTGAAATGGTCTACTGGTTGAGATGACATGGAACCATCTAAACTTCTAGCCAAACTGATTACAAATGGGAGTAGAGAGTAGAGTACTGAATCATGAATAACAAATTTAGGCCAAACATTTTAAGAAAATATCGGAAATAACATCTCACGAACTGTAAGAGCTTTAATGCCTTTAACATCTAAACTAGTTTTCTGTAGCTAGGAAAGGATGGAGAGTGTTGACAAAAGTTTGCAAGTGAGATTGGAGAGCTTCATATTTTTAGGTTAAATATTTAGCAGAGATATACATGGAAATGAGGAAGAGAGCAGTGTGGTGTGGATGTAGATGTGCTGGAAAGTGTGAAATGGAACAGAGATGGTTCGGCCATGTGAAACTTATGTGGCACTTAGAGAATTAATAAAATAATGCAAGAGTGAAATGGAGGAGAAGAAGCAAAGTTAGACAGAGGTGGAAGGATTGACTTCAGTATATGCGTGAAAGCGGTGCTGGATGGGAGGAGGGGCATTGAATGACTGGGGACAGGTGCATGGGAGCGATTCATTCGTAGTCACCCCTTCAGGGATCAAGGCGTACGGCAATTATTAAAAATAAAAATAAATATAAATAAAAATATAAAGTTAAAGTGGGGATTGGGCCTGAGTATGGATATATATTTTGTATGAAGCAGTTTGAAGCATAATCTGCAAAGGTGGCAAGTGATACTTTTCCAGGTTAACTCTTGTGTACCGGCGACTGATTTTTAACTAGATTTTAGCTAAATTTAAGAATAATTATTTTTAACTAAAGCAATAATTATAACTACTAAACTATAATAATCTGCAGTTTAACTCCTTCAGACTCATATGACGCAGAGGTTGCCAGATTAGCAATAAGAAATAGAGTTCTCTCACTCTTATAATTACCTCTCCAAAATTCGTTTTCTGCCCACAGCTTACTCAAAGACAACTGCATAGGTTGAAGTAACTAAACTAAAGGTTTCTAAATACCCCTGATGGTAACAGACTTTAAAGTATCCCCAATAGGCTCAAAATTGCGTCATATGTCGGAGAGGGTTAAGAAGGATCTGTGGTAGTTAAAATGTTTAACCGAGATAGTTAGAAGCCCGTGGATTGCTGAAAGCCCTTTTTAAACCTCTCTGACATATGACTCAATTTTGAGCCTATTAGGGATACTTTAAAGCCTTTGTTACCATCATGGGTATTTAGAAACCTTCAGTTTAGTTACTTCAACCTCTGCAGTTGTCTTTGAGTTAGCTGTGGGCAGAAAACCAATTCTGGAGAGGTAATTATAAGAGTGAGAGAACTATTTCTTATTGCTAATCTGGCAACCTCTGCGTCATATGTGCGTGAAAGGGTTAAACTGAATTTAATTGTCTAATAGTAGCCAGAATAAAGTTAAAAGAACGGTACCGGTACAGAAGGGGTCAAGATCTACGAGGACAGGCTATTTCTAGACTTAAATAGGCTGGAGAGAAGCAGCAATAGGGATCTGTACTTTTCTTTGAAGAGTGGAAGGGAACTACGGGTATTTAATGCAGTGGCTGAATGGATCACTATAGGCAAAATGAAAATAAATCTGGCAAAAGGTCTTCAAATTGGGAAACTAATTGGGCGAAGCTCTTCAAAATCTTTGTACTAATGGGGCTAAACATGAGGGACAGGGGGTCCAGAAAAGAAAACTTAAGACAGTAAAGTAATTCAGTTAGAGAGGATAGTATGAGGCTATACTTTTAAACAAACGCTAAAAATAGAGTTTCAGAACATAAATCTAAACTTATAGCCGAACCGATTGCAAATGGGATTAGAGAGTATCATGAATAGAAACTTTAGGCCAAATATTTTAAAATCTGCAAATACCATCTGACCAACTGTAAGAGCTTTAATGCTTTTAATATCTAAACTGATTTTGTGCAACTAGGAAAGTAGGGAGAGTGACGAGAAAATTGTGCAAGGGAGATTAGCAATCCAAGATATTTTTAAATTAAATATTTAGCGGAGGGATATACATGAGAATGAGGAAGTACGAGAGTGGTGTGGTATGGATGTAGATGTGCTGGAAAGCGTGAACAGGAACACCGAGAGGTTTCAGCTTTCAGCCATGTGAAACTTATGGGAAGCGAGAGAATGACAAAAAAGTGTACAAGTGTAAAGTGGAAGGGCAGATGCAAAGGTTAGACAGAGAGGTGGAAGGATGGAGTCAAGTACCGTACTGTATATGCGTGAAAGCATTGCTGGATGGGAGGGGCGTCTAATGACTGGGGACAGAGGTGCATGGGAGCTATTAACCCTTTCACGCACAGATGACTCAGAGGTTGCCAGATTAGCAATAAGAAATAGAGTTATCTCACTCTTATAATTACCTCTCCAAAATTAGTTTTCTGCCCACAGCTAACTCAAAGACAACTGCAGAGGTTGAAGTAACTAAACTAAAGGGCTGGCGGGTGCCCAACCCCGAAAAGGGTTGAAATAGGGGAGCTATCCCCCCCGCCAAAGGCGGCTTTCTAGGGCCTTTCCTAGCTGATGCTGAGAGGATTGGGTTCTAGTCATGTGGTGATGGGCTGGTCTATCAGAGTGAGAACTGAGCAATCTCTGCCATACCCATAGCTTACTCTGACTGTTTCTTTTACTTATATATTTTCTAGATCTCAAGTGACGGCGTCTCTAACGTGGATTGACCTCCCAATCTACCAAGATTGGAAGCCAAAGCGTCACATTTTTCCCTTGCCCCTCAACTTTCTCTTCATAATTGCTGAGGGGCACAGGGCCCTGGGTGGGGCTTTGGTTTCCCGGGCGTTTCCGCACCCTCCTCAAGCTCCCCGCCACGGAGTGGCTTCGGTCACCCAGGCTTTATTGTGGTCGGCGGGGAGGGTTCTGTGGGGGCGCTCGGTTATGGCCTTGGCCTTGCTCGGTGCCTTGGGGCTGTTCGGCCAGGCAGCTTGGGGAACAACAACAACTAAACTAAAGGTTTCTAAATACCCCTGATGGTAACAAAGGCTTTAAAGTATCCCTAATCGGCTCAAAACCGCGACATATGTCTGAGAGGGTTAAGAAGCACATGTGATAGTTAAATTGCTTAACCAAGATGCAATACTTAGAAGCCCTTTGATTGCTGGAGGCTCTTTAAACTGAATAAAATAGTCTAATAGTAGCCAGAATAAAGTTAAAAGAACGGTGCTGCCACAGACAGAAGAGGTTAAGGGGAGATTTCCACTTGAGGAATTTTTTTCTTGGCTCCCTTCTTCATGTTTAGCCCAATTGTTTTTCTAATTTTAAGACTTGCCCCATTATTTTGACGATTTTAACAACTTTCAACCCATTTCTGTCAATTTTAATACCTTTCGTGCCATTTAGGTGTCAATTTTATCCTGGCGAGCGAAAGCGAGCCTGTAATTTAGGAGGAACCGGCTTTTAGCCGGGACATTTTTCTACCGAAAAATGTACAAATTTATTTTGAAAGAGGCTCAAGGGGGTGTAATCTTAAGCTTTTTTTTTTTTTTTTTTTTTTTTTTTTTAAGAGACAATGAACGGAGGAAGGAAAAACACAAAACAAAAAGGTCCATGTGCCTAAAGGCATCCTCCATTCATAAAATGTTTGTAACAACTGGATTTAAACATTTGTAGATTGTAAGTTTGTGGAAAGCAATTCGAGGGAAGTGAATTCCAAAGAGTAGTAGCTCTGGTGATAAATGAATTCTGATAAGCAGAAGTTCTGCATTGTGGAGGAGAAAGTGTAAATTCATGGGCGCTCTCAGCTGCCCTAGTTCTACGGGGAAAGATGTGGAGAGGCGGCACAATTGAAGCAAGTTCCTCGGAACAATTGCTGTGAAAATATCTGTAGAATAATGCAAGGGATGCAACGTTTCTTCGTATGGATAATGTAGGAAGGTCCTGTGTGATTGCAGGGTTATTGATTAATCGAATAGCTTTATTTTGAATTTTGTCCAACTGCCTCAATGCAACCACTCCACTTCCACCCCACAGAGGTGAACAGTAATCCATCTGAGAACGCACATGACTTTTATATATCACGGCCAACTGCTCGTCAGTGAAGAATTCTCGAACTCTGTACAGGAGTCCTATTTTTTTAGAGGCATTCTTAGCAATGCCTCTAACATAATGTGTCCAGCTCAAGTTAGTAGTTAATGTTACACCGAGAATGTCAATACTAGGGGAAGTGGGAATATTTACATCATTAAAAAATATATGGGAGTCAGTGAGATTCTGTCGGTTAGAAAATTGAATGTACTTGGTTTTCTGTGCATTAAAGGAAACTAGATTCTTTTGTCCCCATCCATTAATTCTAGAAAGGTCCTGGTTCAGAGAAATTGCAGTGTTTATTTTTGAATTTATAAGATCGGGTTGGGTGACAGAATTGGTAAATGTGAAGGAACTGTGGAGTGTTGAGTCATCTGCGTAGGAATGTATTGGATTATGAGTGGTAGATATGAGATCATTGATATGAATGAGGAACAGAATTGGGGCCAAAACTGATCCCTGGGGAACACCAGCATTTATTGAGTGAAATTGAGAATAAAGGCCATCTACCATTACACGTATTTTTCTGTTATGAAGATAAGAAGAAATTAGTGGAACTAATGATGCAAGGCCGTAGTGTGACATCTTCGACAATAAGGATTGATGCCAGACTCTATCAAATGCCTTTGATATATCCAGTGCTGTTGTATGCGTTTCACCATGTTGGTCTGTAGTTTGGTTGATTTGATACGTAAGAAGGCAAAGCATGTCTGCAGTTGATCGACATCGTCTAAAACCATATTGCCTATCACAGATTAATTTATTATTCTCAAGATGCTTAATTATGTGATTATTTAATATAATTTCAAAGACTTTACCAAGAGTGGAAGTTATAGCTATTGGTCTGTAGTTTGATGGATCTGAAGAGGCACCTTTTTTAGGAACTGGATGGATGTTTGCTTCTTTCCAGGGTACTGGGAAGCATGAGGTATGAGTACACAGACGGAACATTTTTGCCAATACAGGAGCGAGCACCAAGGAGCAATTCTTAAGTACTATTGGAGGAATTTCATCTGGACCAGGAGCCTTATCTACCGAGAGATTCTGCAAAATAGTTTTGACATGTCTGGTGTGGATCTTAAGTGAGGGAATTTCAGGCGAATTAAAATTAAGTACAGGGACATCTTGATTTATTTCATCTAAGGTTGAGTTGGTGGAGAAAATATCCGCAAGAAGGTTAGCTTTACCTCGTGGGTCACTTACAAGATTGCCAGTCGGAGATTTTAATGGTGGAATGGATGAAGCAGTAGTGAAGTTGGATTTAAATGAATTAAGAGTAGACCAAAATATTTTGTTATCATTTGGATTATTTAGAAGTTTATTTGCCTGCTTGTGGAGAAAGTTTGATTTAGTTAGGTTTAATACAGTTTTGGCATGATTTCTGATGTTTCTAAAGTAATTAAAGGCTTCATGTGTTTTTGATCTTGTGTATGCATTGTAGGCTATTGCTTTTTGTTCAGTTACTCTAGCACAATTATGGTCAAACCATTTAGGTGAATTAGATCTTTTACTGTACTTTTGATGAGGAATAAAAGTTTCCATTCCAATTTTTACAAAATCTTGTATGTGGCTCAAGGTGGAGTGTGCATCATTAGAAACGAAAGAGGTCCAGGGAATATCAATAAAGAAACCTTGAAGACCCTCCCAGTCTGCCCTATCGTAATGCCATTTAGTCACCAAAACAGGTTCAGAGTGGGAAGGTGTGATAGGTGATAGACAGGTGGCCTGTATCAGACAGTGATCAGAAGATCCAAGCGGGGACCTCACTGTAACATCATAATTTTCTGAATTGGTTGTTAAAAATAAGTCCAGTAGGTGGGAATTATGATTAGGATTATCTGGTACACGGGTGGGTTGGTTGACTAGTTGAGTGAGATTAAATGAGTCTGCAAATAGCTCACATTCAAGACCAGCATCATCAGTCCTGGCTGAATAAGTGAGCCATTCAACATTATGGACATTAAAATCACCCAACAGTGATTTCAGAAGAAGCATTTAAGTTGAGGACATTGTTCATGTCAATTTTATCCTGGCGAGCGAAAGCGAGCCTGTAATTTAGGAGGAACCGGCTTTTAGCCGGGAAATTTTTCTACCGAAAAATGTACAAATTTATTTTTAAAGAGGCTCAAGGGGGTGTAATCTTAAGCTTGAAGGATATCTAGGGACCAAACTAAAAAGCTCCCCTTAAGGTCTATGAGGACAGGCTATCTTTTAGACGTTTACATAGGCTGGACAGAGGTAGCAATAGGGGTATGTACTTTTCTTTCAAGAGGGGCAGGGAACTACGGGTATTTAATGCGGAGCGGCTGAATGGATCAAGAAAAATATTTTGAGGTGGTATGGTCATGTGCCGAGAAATTTTAAAAGGAGAATGCAGACATAAATTTATGTCAAGCAAGTTCTATTATAATGTAAAACTTGCAAAATAAACAAACCAAAACGTTTACGAACACAGTAAAAAAGACAAAACAACAAATAAAAATCGCTATGTGGAAACTGATACACTGCTGAACATTGAGTGATCGAGTGGATAAATGGCAATACCTTAGAGAGGAACCGAGTGAGCAAAAGGAAACTGACTATTGAAAAGAACAGTGGTATGAGAAGTAGAACATCTATTTACAAATTTCGGTTGTGTCTGACATAGGAAGCCGGTTTCAACAAGCTACTAGGGGTTTACTGCCTTGATAGTGCAATTCATAAATGCGCGGAATTTCGGTACGAGTATCCTAGGTTCGAGTATTTGTTGTTGTTGTTGTTCCCCAAACTGCCTGGCCGAACAGCGCCAAGGCCCCGAGCAAGGCCAAGGCCATAACCGAGCACCCCCACAGAACCCTCCCTGCCGACCCCAATAAAGCCTGGGTGACCGAAGCCACTCCATGGCGGGGAGCTGAGGAGGGTGCGGAATCGCTCGGGAAACCAAAGCCCCACCCAGGGCCCTGTGCCCCTCAGCAATTATGAAGAGAAAGTTGAGAGGCAAAGGAAAAATGTGACGCTTTGGCTTCCAATCTTGGTAAATTGGGAGGTCAATCCACGGAAGAGACGCCGTCACTTGAGATCTAGAAAATATATAAGTAAAAGGAACAGTCAGAGTAAGCTATGGGTATGGCAGAGATCGCTCAGTTCTCACTCCGATAGACCAGCCCATCACCACATGACTAAAACCCAGTCCTCTCGGCATCAGCTAGGAAAGGCCCTAGAAAGCCGCCTTTGGCGGGGGGTAGCTCCCCTATTTCAACCCCTTTCGGGGTTGGGCACCCGCCCTCGAGTATGTTATTTCATTAATCGAGTTTAGAAGTAAAGTTGGTTGGTGAAAAAATATTAATTCACCTAAGGCCATCCTTAAGTATCGTTTCCCAGTTGACTATCATAAAAGAGGATGGTGTATAACCTTCACAGGACCTAACTGTTACCCTTTTAAATATAAAGAAGTTTTCTATAACTTCACAGGACCTAACAGTTACCCTTTTAAATATGAAGACGTTTTCTATAACTTCACAGGACCTAATAGTTACCCATTTAAATATAAAGACGTTTTCTAAGCATATTAAAATAATCTAACCATAGCCAGAAGAAAATTTAAAAATGTCAAAGACTAATTTAATTTCACACCAGGATAAAACTAGCAATGACTAACCGTTTGAATTTTCTGCCAAATTAATATAAATTACCTACATATACATTTTCAGTACCTTAAAAGTATTAACTTAAATTACCTATTTGAACCGTAATGGAAAGCTGTAGAAATTTTGAACCATTTTTGTTCCAAAATTTGTACGGACTTTATTTTACTTTAAATCCAGAGAAAATACAAACAAAATAAAATCCTACATTTCTTTACTTAAAATCCGGACAAATAATATAATGAAATCTTTAATTTCTTTTCATTTTTATGCAATTACAGCCTTCAACACTACAAATCCAAACATTGCCTCATTTTGTAATCGATGTACCAACTCTTATTGTACAATCTAAATAAAGTCGTTCACTGTAAACCTTTGTCTCTAGATTTCACACATTTATTCAGCACGTCTACGACGGGCAACTTAAAGGTCTAAGAGCCAAACTAATATTTAAATTATGAGCAAAGTCCCTTACATTTAATTATAAGCAAACTAATTTAAATTTCACCATGACAAAAAGTATCAAGATATAGTTAAAGAGCAAAGCAATTAAAGTTTAAGAAAACTATTTTAATTAGTTAACGAGCAAAGCAATCTACTGTATATTTAAGTTTAAGAACAAAGGCATTTAAAGTTTTAGATCAATTAAATGTATACTACCTTTGAGCAAAGCAACAATTTACATTAAATAATCAAAGCAATTTCATGAAACTTCGAGCAGAGTTACTTTAAATAAAGAGTAAACCAACTTTTAAGTATTTAATTGTACCTTCAAGATAAAGTTTGAAATTTAGACTTTAATCTATATTTTATTAATTTCACCACAACACCAAACACCCCAATGAAATTAATTAAAGTATATATGATCCGCCAGGATTCGAACCCAGGTTATCACAGATTTTTGCCACCTTAACCATTACACCACCAGGATATTTCTGAATATAAACATTCACAGGCTATTACAAAATCCCATTAACACTTAAGTAATTGCAACTTACAATTTATAGTTTCTGAACAATGTTACCCGTGAACTATTGAAACAGATTGTACGCTTCCTTAATGTTAAACTACAGATTGTACGCTTCCTTAATGTTAAACTTAAGATTGTACGCTTCCTTAATGTTAAACTTAAGATTGTACGCTTCCTTAATGTTAAACTTAAGATTGTACGCTTCCTTAATGTTAAACTTAAGATTGTACGCTTCCTTAATGTTAAACTTAAGATTGTACGCTTCCTTAATGTTAAACTTAGACAATCAAAAACAAACAAAACCTGACTTGCCAATAGCTATAATCCATTATTATTAAACATGGCGAAAAGTTTATTCCTTAACATTAGATCCGATAATTAATGAACCACTATGCCTCTCGTGCAATATTATAATTTAAAACTTTCAAAATAAACAAACCAAAACAAGTAACAATATAAATAAAAACATTGTTTTTAATCAAAATGACTACGTGGAAATTATCACTAACAAAGGAAAATATAATTTTAATGTAATATTACTGTAAAGTTCGTAGTTTACTGTATTGGGCAGTAAATAATTTAATAAATTAACTTTTTCACCACCTTCAACATCACGGACTATAGCATTCAATGTTCGAAGGAACAAAGTTTCGAACCGCGAAAATTAAATTTTGCGGCGCAATATTGCTATACACTAAGTCCCCACTTAAAATTTAAAACAACGTTACTGACAAAAATAGTAAATTCAAAAATACTACTTTGTAATAGACTATAAAAGTTAATTTACAGCATAAAATAAAATAAATCTTTGAAGGATTATTACAAATTTTAGTTTAAATGTAATTACTTTATATCAAGCTTTCAAATATACTACTTTACTTTACATTATAAAATATACTTTATATCATACTTTAGAATAAACTACTCTACTTTAAATTATAAACATTCAAATAAATAATTAAAATTACTTTTAAGAGCAGATATGCAATTTAAGTCTATTATCTAAAAAAACAAGAAACTGAACTTTAATGGACAGTAACCAAACTAATTCAAGAGATTTAAGTGAGTGAACATTAATTGTATACAAAAGGTTGTTAAACCCTTTTAACAATATTGAAAATTCTATGACTTATTGTAGACGTCATTGACGTCAATAGAAATGTTAACCCGTTGGATCCCAGCGACGCACGTGATGCGACGGCACTATTCGACCACCAGCTCCCAGCGACGCATCACGTGCGTCCGGCATATTAAAATCAGTTACGCGGCAGGTATCTTAAGGAAATGCCTAATAATGGTACCGTGTACACTCTAGGGTATTGGAAAGGCGGGACTGGCGGCCGAAACGGGTTGGTGGGTCGTGCGGCTGAACCAGGGTGGATGAGAGGCATGTACTGAACCACCTTTTTTGACCGCAACTTTGGACCTTATTTACTCGGGTTGTATTGGTTGTTTTTGCTTGAAAATTGTATCAAAGCCGTGGGATGTCTTTGTCTATACGTATTATTGGTGTACATGAACATAGTCTGAGCGGGTGATGGATAATAAACGGATTTACGTATACCCGCATATTGCCACACGACTTTGGACATGATTTACTCAGGTCGTATGGTAACTATTGGCCTAAAAATGATACAGGGTATTCGATACAATATGGGAAACCAGTGGTTGGCGGAAAAACGAGTTGGTATGGGGAGCGGCTGGATGGTGGGATGGATTAGGGGCGCGTAATTATCCACCTTTTCGCTCCGACTTTGAACCTTAGTTACTCGGGTCGTATGGTCGGGTTTGGCTTGAGATTTGTGTCAGACACAGTTGGATGGTGTATGAGAGCTTTGTATGGGTGTACCTGACCATGCCTAGTATTGCCTAGAGGCTACAGGCTGCGTAAGAAAATCCTATATGCGGATATTGGCTCGTTACTTTCAACCTTATTTACTCAGGTTGTATGGTGTGGTTTGGTCTAAAAATGGTATAGGATATTCCTTAGGATGTTTTTGATTTTGGAGCAGCTGTCAAAACGACTTTGGACCTTATTTACTACGTGCAAATGGTAGGAAGTACCTGGATGAGTTGTGTATATGATAGACTAATCTATATTTCTGTAGGTGTGACATTCCTTAGTCACGCGACTTTAGACCTTATAATGTCTTGTCCTATGTCATATTGCCTTGAAATTTGTAGTGAAAAGTTCGTTGGCTAGTAGATATGATAAGACCAAAGGATGCTCTGGGCTTGACCTAGTGCATGACAAAGGACATTCAGTATACCCGTTGTCTTCCGCGAGTGATCACCATGTCCCAACAACCTCCACGCTGTAACCCATCCCGTGCTAAGGGCCTTACCATTGATGAAGCCCACGAAATCCTATTACAAAGTGACGAGGAAGACTCTGGCACCGAATACACATACCTCGATGATTCAGAAGAGGAATATTTCCCGAGTAGGGAGGAATATGCCGCTATGAATCAGGAGGCACCTTACATCCCTATACAAGAACTGCCTCTCAGTTTTGAACAAATGAGGGAGAGGGAGGCTAGAAATTACCATTCCCCCATGTCTCCCAGGGCAAGGGATATAGAGGACTCCCTAGCAAGTGGGGAACAGGTCGAGCTACAGGAAGAAGTAGACGACCCTATGGCATTCCTGGACATTCCCCTACACCACAGCCAGCCTACCCCTACGGCCGCGAGTGTGAGAGGCCACGTTCATGCTCTCCCTCCTTGCCGCCTCCCATCACCACCACCACGGAAGCCCTCACCTCTCAAAGCTGTAAAGCCCAAATATTTTTATGGGCTTCGCAGGAGACATGCCGCACCACCATCTAGTGAAGAGGAAGAGGAAGAGGAGGTTCCCGACACCCCACCAAGGGAAGTGGAAAGACGTCGGATGGTTGCGAGGCGTCTCTTCCCAGTTATGGCAGCCCGGGAAGACGCCGCCGCAGCGGCCAGGGGAGACCCTCGCATCACCACATCACCACCAGCACCATCACCAGACTACACCCCACCATCACCGGGTTCACTACCCTACACCCCCACCGGAACTCCTAGACGAGTGCCCTACCACACACCAACACCATCACCACCTCCATTCGATTCTCACGCAGAAGTGTCAGCTCCCTGGGCGTGGGGTTGTAACTGGGCGTCCAAGACGGGTGGGTAAGGTGACCCTCGTTAGAGCCCCCCCCCCACTGGCGGTTCGAGAGGGCCAGGAGGGTCCAGGCGGCCGTCAGGAGGCAGGCCAAGGGCAAGGGCAAGGGCAAGAGCAAGGGCAAGGGCAAGGGCAAGGGGTAGGGCAGTGGCAAGAGACACGGTTGCGCCCCCTCGCCACCCTGGTGACCCGGATCCCGACGACCCTGATGCCGACGACGACGAAGATGCCGGCGAAGTACCTGATGTTTGGGATTGGGAGGATGGGGCACGGTATCAGCCCACCGATTGGCAATTTATGGGCGCAGGGATTGCCGGCCCTACGTTCCATCACCAAGGACCTGACACCCCAAGACTGGACATCTTTCTGCAGTTTTTTACTGCCAACCTGATTAGCCTAATTGTGGACCAGACAAACTGGTATAATTGGTACTTTATGGCTGGTAAGGAACAATCCAGGTACTTGGCCAGGCTGTCATGGGAAACACTCCAAATCCCAGAGCTCTACTACTCCTTGGCGATCGTGATGCTGATGGGGGTGACGACGAAATCGTCAATAAGAAAATATTGGTCATGGGATCCCCTCATCCGCACCCCTATCTTTGCCAAGATCATGAGCCGGAACAGATTCTCTGCAATCATGGGGAACCTGCACTTCATTGACAGCCTGGCAAGCCATACCAGAAACCAGGACCTCCCCAGAAACACCAAAGACCCCATGGAGAGGATAAGACCAATTTTTGAGTACCTCAAGATAAAGTTTGCTGCGGCCTTCAAACCCCATCAGAAACTCATAATTGATGAGAGTTTGTTACTGTGGTGGGGAAACATCAGCATCCGACAGTACATCCCCAGCAAACGTCATAGCTATGGCTTGAAGACCTTCGTCATATGTGACTGTTTGACTGGCTACATCCAGGACATCATTCTGTATATGGGGAAGAAGACAGAATTGGTGCCATCGAGGACATATGGTATATCAGGGGCAGTTGTCATCACCTTGATGGAGCCCTACTTGGACAGGGGCCACATACTGTACCTGGACAACTGGTACACCAGCCCCTCCCTTGCCAAGTTCTTGTATAACCGTACAACAGGCGTGTGTGGCACCATCAGGAGGAACAGAATATTCATGCCCAATCTACCACCCAGGCGGGAAAAGGGCTCCATCATCTACCTGCAGGCCAATAATGTCCTCCTGTTATCCTGGATGGATAACCGGGACGTCAACGTCCTCACAACAGTCCACCAACCAATCTTCCAAAACAGCCGACGACGTGACCGAGCAACAAGGGAAATAATCTGGAAGCCTGAGGCAATCTGTGATTATAATATCAACATGCGGCTGGTTGACAAGTCCGATGCTGTCATCGCTTCGTGTGAATGTGCAAGGAAGACTATGAGGTGGTACAAAAAATTGTTCTTCCATCTCCTAGACATCACCCTGTACAACTGCCACATTCTCCACCATGCAATTACTGGCAAGCGAGAGACGATGGAGGACTTCTGCATCGAGTTGAGCAGAGAGATGTTGCATACATACATGACTCAACCCCGCAACCCGCAACCACCAGCACATCGTCAGCCAACAGCAGAAGGGATTGCCAGACTCACTGAACGCCATTTCCCCACGTATGTGCCAGCCACTCAAGCCCAGGTGAGACCCCGCAGGCGGTGTCATGTGTGTCGCAACACGACACGAAGGAGCCCTATGCGTGTTGACACCAGCAATTTCTGCGGGCAGTGTAATGTTGCCCTGTGTCACCCGGACTGCTTCATCCAGTACCACACCCTTGAACACTTCTAAGTGTATAAAATAGACTGCGAAAAAAGACGCTAAACCAAGTGTAAATACCAAGTGTAAATAATAACTGTATAAAGTGATAAACTATAACTTCATAATAACAGTGAGATACATTTTACTTGTACAAACTAACAAAAATACAATGTGAAAGCCAATATTTCTAACTAAAAAGTGCCTACAAATGATATATCAGTAAACTGTACGGTAAACTATTCTATATAATAAAGTGACAGTGTGGCAGTGTCAGACAACAAAAGTGAAAGTGCTGGACTAATGTACAGTTAGACAGAGAGCGCGGGAGTGAGAACTGTCACCTGGTGTCCGTCTGTCTGTATGTAGGGCGGGAGTCGTTGCCACGAGTGAACACTTACATTACTTGCATATGTGCACTTATTACACTTGAACTTTACTTATTATGACATTATTGATACATACGTGGTATAATATGAACTATAAAGGCACACAAGATACTCGGGTGGTATGCAAATGCCCAAACACCCGAAAACTCGACTCATCGTACATCTGGCTGCCGGGCTCCTCAGCCTGCCCGCGCGGGCGGGATATATGAACCGGGCTAAACTGCAGCTGTCATCTCAGGACCCCCCACCCCCTTAGGACCCCTAAAAATCATCGGTAAGCAAAAAAAAAAAAAAAAATCTTATTTTCTTTTTATTCTTAGTTAGAAAGAAAAAAAAATCAAAATCGCTTGGGATTGGGGTGAACAAAATATTAAAACTAGCTGGGGCTCAGCGGGTTAAAGTAACATTTCCCAATTATATATCAATAAAAAGACATTTCCATGTTCTACATGGGTGTGCCTTAGGAATGACATGCAACACAGGAGGAACTATAGGATATCCGCTAACTGAAATAATCGCTACTAAATTACTCCTATTTCCATTTATTTGGATAAGTTACTTTATCTTTGCAAGTTTATCTTTTTACTTCACTAAAAGTTCTCAATAAGGAATTAATTTCATTTTTGCTTTAAATGTAAAAATATTTAAAGTTTTCATCTGAAGTGACTAGGATATTTTTGGTTGATTTGCAAGTATTAAATATTAAATTAAGCATAAGAACTAAGTAGAAAAAGCTCCTTGTAAAGCATTGAGAGTGTAGGGCCGTACAATGGTGCAAAACTGCATCATAATGGTCTAATTCCACGACCCCGAGGAGTCATGTTGACCTCAGGGAAAGCAATCTTGTGAAGCAAGCAACAGCAGCGATCTGCCTAGAGACTTTAGCAAGAGCCCCATCAGTCCTAGAGACAGTTCCCACCCGTTAGACTGTCTTACTGCCGTGGTTCCCCTTAAAAGACTATACCACCTACTATGCCTTCACCCCAATGGGCGTGGCTTTATCCGCGAGGAGCACCCTCAATGTACATGGCTTGATCTAGATAGCATATAGTTTTTGTCATTTTATGACATTTATTATGAATGAAAAAGTCTCATATCAGATAAATATAAGTGTTTTCTGTCTATACTGGAAAATTTATTTATAAAACGGTAACTGGAATTAATTTATATTAATGTTATTTATTGTACAAAACATTTAGAAATTAGTTGCAACAAAATTAAGTGAAATTTTAAGTAAAGTCTATTATCTTCAGTAATATTTAAGACTGACTAATACAAGACTCTTGTGCTGCCAACTGTAAACCCTCTGCACGAAGGTGCACTTTTAAAAAGGTATCTCCCTAGGATGTTTTTTTAAATTCATATTGGCAGTCAAGTTAAAAATATAAGAGTTGGTACTTCTATTACAATATAAGAGTTGGTACTTCTATTACAATATAAGAGTTGGTACTTCTATTACAATATGAGAGTTGGTACTTCTATTACAATATAAGAGTTGGTACTTCTATTACAATATAAGAGTTGGTACTTCTATTACAATATGAGAGTTGGTACTTCTATTACAATATAAGAGTTGGTACTTCTATTACAATATGAGAGTTGGTACTTCTATTACAATATAAGAGTTGGTACTTCTATTACAATATGAGAGTTGGTACTTCTATTACAATATAAGAGTTGGTACTTCTATTACAATATGAGAGTTGGTACTTCTATTACAATATAAGAGTTGGTACTTCTATTACAATATAAGAGTTGGTACTTCTATTACAATATGAGAGTTGGTACTTCTATTACAATATGAGAGTTGGTACTTCTATTACAATATAAGAGTTGGTACTTCTATTACAATATGAGAGTTGGTACTTCTATTACAATATGAGAGTTGGTACTTCTATTACAATATAGAGTTGGTACTTCTATTACAATATAAGAGTTGGTACTTCTATTACAATATAAGAGTTGGTACTTCTATTACAATATGAGAGTTGGTACTTCTATTACAATATGAGAGTTGGTACTTCTATTACAATATAAGAGTTGGTACTTCTATTACAATATAAGAGTTGTTACTTCTATTACAATATAAGAGTTGGTACTTCTATTACAATATAAGAGTTGGTACTTCTATTACAATATAAGAGTTGGTACTTCTATTACAATATTAGAGTTGGTACTTCTATTACAATATAAGAGTTGGTACTTCTATTACAATATAAGAGTTGGTACTTCTATTACAATATAAGAGTTGGTACTTCTATTACAATATAAGAGTTGGTACTTCTATTACAATATAAGAGTTGGTACTTCTATTACAATATAAGAGTTGGTACTTCTATTACAATATAAGAGTTGGTACTTCTATTACAATATAAGAGTTGGTACTTCTATTACAATATGAGAGTTGGTACTTCTATTACAATATAAGAGTTGGTACTTCTATTACAATATAAGAGTTGGTACTTCTATTACAATATGAGAGTTGGTACTTCTATTACAATATAAGAGTTGGTACTTCTATTACAATATAAGAGTTGGTACTTCTATTACAATATAAGAGTTGGTACTTCTATTACAATATAAGAGTTGGTACTTCTATTACAATATGAGAGTTGGTACTTCTATTACAATATGAGAGTTGGTACTTCTATTACAATATAAGAGTTGGTACTTCTATTACAATATGAGAGTTGGTACTTCTATTACAATATAAGAGTTGGTACTTCTATTACAATATAAGAGTTGGTACTTCTATTACAATATAAGAGTTGGTACTTCTATACAATATAGAGTTGGTACTTCTATTACAATATAAGAGTTGGTACTTCTATTACAATATAAGAGTTGGTACTTCTATTACAATATAAGAGTTGGTACTTCTATTACAATATAAGAGTTGGTACTTCTATTACAATATAAGAGTTGGTACTTCTATTACAATATAAGAGTTGGTACTTCTATTACAATATGAGAGTTGGTACTTCTATTACAATATAAGAGTTGGTACTTCTATTACAATATGAGAGTTGGTACTTCTATTACAATATGAGAGTTGGTACTTCTATTACAATATAAGAGTTGGTACTTCTATTACAATATAAGAGTTGGTACTTCTATTACAATATGAGAGTTGGTACTTCTATTACAATATAAGAGTTGGTACTTCTATTACAATATAAGAGTTGGTACTTCTATTACAATATAAGAGTTGGTACTTCTATTACAATATAAGAGTTGGTACTTCTATTACAATATAAGAGTTGGTACTTCTATTACAATATGAGAGTTGGTACTTCTATTACAATATAACAGTTGGTACTTCTATTACAATATAAGAGTTGGTACTTCTATTACAATATAAGAGTTGGTACTTCTATTACAATATAAGAGTTGGTACTTCTATTACAATATAAGAGTTGGTACTTCTATTACAATATAAGAGTTGGTACTTCTATTACAATGTGAGAGTTGGTACTTCTATTACAATATAACAGTTGGTACTTCTATTACAATATGAGGCAGACTAATTTAGGACATATAGGGCCATGTTCTCAACTACATAATGTTGGTTACCAGGATGATAATTACTTCTATTATTTAACAACTAATCAAAAATATAGGCTTAGGTTTCATCCTAATTAATTTGTTCTAAAAGTTAATATTTTAGGCAGTAATCCAGAAATACAGTTTGGCTCTTATTTAATCTCATACAGTACAGTACTGTACTTTAAATAATAAATAAAGCTTTATTTAATTACTTTATAAACAACAATCTACAAGAATTACAGTTTTGCCTTTCTAATAAAATGTGTATAAATTCCTTGACTAGGCTATATGCAGCTTTAAATAATGGCCCCTTAAGATCCTAACATACCTGGAGTTAATAATAGGAGTGAGGGTGGTAGAGGTGTAGTTGAGGTGGTGGTGGTAGTTGTGGTGGGTGGTGGTGATGGTGGTGGTGATGGTGGTGGGTGGTAGTGTAGAAGCAGGTCCTCTTCTTTGATCTGCGGAATTTAATATATTTAATATCTCTACCTCTATAATCCTTACTTTTATACTTTAACAATATTTAATATTATTTATTTAATTTTATACTTTAACAATATCTTGTCAGATTATTTCTTAATTATTATGTTCTCTCCACCAACCAACTTTACTCCTAAACTCGATTAATGAAATTAACAAACATGTGGCAGTCCGGGGATTCGAACCTAGGATGCTCACACCGAAAATCAACACACTTATGCATTGCACCACCAAGACAGTTTAATATTTAATACAAAAATTGCAAAGTAAAACTCTAAAAATAAACTAATATGGAGCAAAATAGTATTTTAATTTAATACAAATACAATTTCAATGCAAGTGCAGTAGTTTAATATTCCTTCTTTTTACTCTAAATTTAAGGTACTGTGTATATTTCTCAATTTAAATGAAGTAATAAAATAATTATATTGTAAAACTTGCAAAATAAACAAACCAAAATGTATACGAACACAGTAAAAAGACAAAACAACGAATCAAAATCGCTATGTGGAAACTACACCTAAGTAAAATCATTATTTCTAAATAAAAGAACACTATCAACCACATAGGGCGTACATTACTACATGAGCAAGTTAATCTGGTTAGGAAAATTTGCAGGTGATGATGTATTTGGTGGTGGTGTGATTCGAGGTCTATAATCTGCTTAATGAAGGACATTTAATGTTTACCTCTAAATGATTTTTTACTTTAATAATCGTGACTAGTAGCATTTAGCCCAATTTAATTTTGAAATTGGTAAATAACATCAAAAGTGTAGGATTTGAATACTGTATTAAACAAATTAACTATAAATTAAGGCTTTAAGTTCTAAGTAAATTCAAATATAATTATTAATTATAATTAATTATAATTTAGCAACTAGAGATGCCCTAACAAAATCAGCGAGTTGACTGCCACACCAGTACCGGG
This sequence comes from Lithodes maja, assembly GCA_037953745.1. Classification (NCBI taxonomy): domain Eukaryota; kingdom Metazoa; phylum Arthropoda; class Malacostraca; order Decapoda; family Lithodidae; genus Lithodes; species Lithodes maja. The sequence goes on along the minus strand of JBAKBP010026440.1, from coordinate 6,443 downwards.
TATCCCCGCAACAGCTCCAACCATTGTAGAAGTCTTTGACACCTTTTCACATCTGCGACCAAACCAAATATTAATCCTAGACTGCTGTACACTCCGATGCCATAGTCTCTAGCCCAATCAAGAGAATTTGTGGATCCCCATGTTTTCGTTATGCAATTACCCTATAACTATACAACTATGTTTTCGTTATGCAACTGTAATTGATTTTTAGAAAGTTATACAATATAAATAAACCGGTTACTGAGAAATACTTCCATAATTAGAAATAGATTAAGTGCACCAATATTTATGAATGGGCTAGATACTATGGCATCCGAGTGCACAGCTGTTTACACCATCAGTTTTCATCATCTGCTACTATGGCTACCATTAACCCCTTCTGTACTGGTGACTTTTTAATTTGATTTAAGCTATACTTATATTATTTTGTGCAGTTTGATAAGGATTAAAAAGGGTTAACCGAGATGGTTCGAATCCTGTTAATTGCTGTAGGCCCTATTTATACTGAATATAATCGTCTAATCTATCTATCTATATGCTCAGGCCCAATCCCTAGAATCGTCTAATAGTAGCCATAATAAAGTTAAATGGACGGCACCGGTACCGAACGGGTTAAACAATTATCTTTACCGGTAGTTTGTGATCTAATATACAAATAATGGGTAAATACAATCTCAACTAAATCATCGGTCCTCTCCAAAAAACAAAATAATCTACTTTTAGCCACAAAGGTTAAAAGGAGTCATGAACAAAGGCTTTAAAAGTATCCCTAATAGGCTCAAAATTGCGTCAGGGTTAATTAACCCTTTAGCGGATCCGAATGTGGTAAGTAAGGATCAATAAGTATTTTTTTTTTAGCCGTACCATACTGATTGAGTTAACTGGGAACATTCTAAGGAGATCGGGCTCCATTTAACCGCTATAATTATTATGTAAAACTTTCAAAATAAACAAACCAAAACTTACACTAACACGGCAAAAAGACAAAACAACTAATCAAAATCGCTATGTGGAAACAACGCTTAAGCCTAGTTCATAACACAGAGAAAATATGCTTTGCCTACGTACTACCAGCTCGGTAGTGTAGACTAGAAAGTCTCTGCCTCCCACCCAAGTTCAATCCCACGCTCAGGCATTAAGGTTTTTCGCATAGGCTACACTGGGACAATTTTGTACTGCTAATTGATTGACAAAATAATGTAAAGTGGAGGGGGGGTGGGGAGGGTGTGTGCATATAATGGTGATGGGCTGGTCTATCAGAATGAGAGTTGAGCGTTCTCTGCCATACCCATAGCTTACTCTGACTGTTCCTTTTACTTATATATTTCTAGATCTTGTTACGACTGGGGTTTAAATATATCAGGGCTCTTATTCATTGGACTAGTAATGGCATAAATGCTACAACGGAAAGCGCTAGATCCAACCTCTGATGTATATTCCCAGTGAACAAAGAACACAAATACTCTACAGAGTTCTATATGCAATAATAGGCTATCAAACTCTCAATAAATGTGCGTCTACTCTAGGCTTAATGTTATGTGAAAACAGCGTATTACTACCTATAACCGAAGGTGCTTGGTTATGGTATGCAAAGTAAGGTGGTAAGAGAAGTTACAGCTTACGTTACTTTAATCAATAAATGTCAGGCACTCCTGCATGAAAGAAAGTGCACTAAAGTCCTTCAACACTAACAAGGAATCTTCTTTAAATGTTAGATGCTATAAAGATGCTCGTATCGGAAATGGAACCCAAAAAGGCAGGCAGCGGAACAATGCTCGTGCAGGCTATGCACACAAAAAGGCAGAATATATAATGCCGTCGGAGCCAAGAATATCCTAAACACTACAACAATAATAATCGCCACGACAATGCAGTATTCCTATCAACAAAAAGAGCCTAAGTCGTTTGTGTCTCCATACATCAAACTAGGCTGCGAAATGCTTGTGTAATGTGACGCACCCAGTGCGTAGCAACGCAACCTGATTGTACTCCTTGGTACTCCACTGTGCCGCCGCGGTGCGGTGCCGTGTGCCGCTGTGCCGTGCTGGCTGCTTATATTGAGTGTGACAACGTATAACTATGTTCTTTGTATCTCTGCAAAGGTCTCGTCATGTGCTAACCAGTGGTGGGTTTTGTTTTAAGCCATGTCGAGACCTTCCATTTAATATGTAGTATCAATAGAGAAGTTGATAGATAAGACAATAGGAATTCAGAGAGAGAGAGTGAGTTAGACTTCAGAGCGAGAGGGTAGCAATGCGCCGCGCTGCCGGGGGGGTGGTTGCCAGACGTATGGACCGGTTGGCAGCCCTGCGCTTATAGCTAGGTGCGACAGGGTTGGTAGTCCATTGCCGCCTGCATATGCTGCCTGGGTTGCCCATGTTGTCGTACTGCACATTGCCTGGAGGCTCGCTGTGTGTTCCATGATCAGGTTGCCTAGAACCTTTGAGATTCTAACATCCCTTGCCCTCTCTCCCAATTTCTCACGGTTGCACTCTTTCTCTCTGACGACATTACTCTCATTTCATTCTTCTCTCTATTTAAATGCATACCCTTCCCTTGAGGTCCTAAAGGAGTTTCAGCACTCACCTCTCGTATTACTCTTAGGACAAGCATATATTAACATGTATTAGATTTAAGGGGTTAATGTGAACAGCGATCTTCTTGATGAGGATAGTTGGTGAACGTTCTACATGTTCACGAGTTATATGCCCAGCTCATCATCCAATTTGTGACTAGACTAGTGCCATGTGTAAGAGCCCGACCATGCCCAGGAGTTGTCTGTAGAGGGGCGAGGACTTAGCCTTGATTTGCCTACCGAGCCAGGAGCGAGTGCAGTACCAGAGACTACAGCTCGCTCGTAGTGCCGGTATAGTAGAGTAACGTAATTTATCTGTCCTTGTGTTCTCTACAGTCTTTTCCTGGGTTCTCGCTTTCGGTGCTGGGACTCGTTGTTCCTGTGACTTGGCCTGCTAGCTAGAACACATGGGGATGATGAGTGGGTGATATCTTTATTTTACTATGCATTGCAGCTCTCTTTAAGTTTATGTATGTAACACTTTACAATACACATTACTCACACACAAGACAACACTATTAATACTTTCATGTATCAATAAACTGCACTGTCGTTTTGCTGCTGTGCCCGGAGTTCCGTTGCGTAGGGCGCATACGGACTCAGAGGGGAGACAGAGTGAGAGAAGCGAAGTAGCCTATGCGGTAGTAGGCTACCGGCGCAGTACTGTTGCCTGCAACCTTTTAGTTATTCCAAGTATAGATTCATTATTATAATAAGTGACTACTATTTATGTTCCTTCCATGTGTATTATTAGGTATCTACTGGATCATGAACATCTTGTATGCTACATGCTAGTGCATGTTAGTAGGGGACAGTTATTCTAGTGCACGCGCTTTCAAGTAGGCGTGTACATTTGTCATTTAGCATTTCACTGTCATACCTTTAGCCTGCTTCTATTCTACATTATTAGAGGCTTAATATTAACGTAGTTTCTTGAGTATTGCATTTCTTTAGTAATAACGTAACCTATAAATGTCTGAGGGAGTCTAGCCTCATAGCCTACCCCTGTTGTACACTTTCGCCGAGTTAAGGTACCTCGTTACCATAGACGATAACTCTGTAGGGCGTTGGTGCTTTTGTTGTCTGGAGCATATAGTATTTGGGACTGGAATCGAGCGTGTCGTTGTCACATAAGCCATTTCTGTCCTACGATCAAGAATCCCGAATATGTATTGCCGATCCAGCCGTAACAAAATGGCGACCTTGCACAAGATTCAGTAGTATCCTATCACATGTTTTTTGGAGAACTATTCTATGCTACCTAGTAGAGCTGGCTAGAATTTTCTTGCATATTGGAGGAATTTTTATTGTGTCATTATTGTATTGGTGGACTTGCAGATTGTTTCGTTGGGGGTGTCTAGAGTAGAGTCATTCAAGCATCTTTAACATTTTGTGAGTCGAGACTGCAATTAGTAATAAGCACTTCTTTTTTTTTATGAACAGCAATTGTATAACCAGCACTATGTCTAATGACTCATCATTTACGGGGGAGGATAACACGGTACAGCCTAGTAACCAGCAAGTACAACAGATGTTTAGGGAGGGGAGTGTTATAAGTGGAGAGAGGGATGCCCGGGCATTTTTGCAGACACCTTTGACCGAACAGCGCCTGCAGGCTATTGATTGTTACGGTCTTCGCTGTTTAGCCACGGTTTTGGGGCGGGACTGTCCTGACAGTTGGCCCAAGAAGAATTTGGTGGCATGTTTGTTGGGTGATGGCGATGGGGCGGTGGGTGGAGTGGGGTCTTGGGGGGTTTCCTCCAAGCCTCCATTCCACTCTACCCCTGAGCTGGGCCCTCAGCCAGCGAGTCTTAGCACGATGCAGCAGGAGGGTTCTCAAGGGCAAGCTGGCTTACCCGTAAACACGTCTCGGTGTGGATCCCCCATTTTGTGCTCTCCCCCCCAGGCCTGTCTCCTGAGATGTTATTTCAGCTAGAACTAGCTAAGTTTAAGCTGCAGGAGACTCAGATACAACAGGCTAGTATAGAACGCATAGAGGTTGCTAGAATCCAAGCCAATCAGGATGCAACCAGGTACCAGGCTGAAATGGATGTCGAGAAGTCTAGAGTAGAGACCACGGGGCGTCATCTCGGTGGTGGGCACCGGGTTACAGACTCACTTTCGCATTTAATTAAGTTGGTACCCGCATTTGATGAGACAGCAGTGACTGAGTTTTTTGCTTGTTTCGAAAAGAAGTGTCGTGAGTATGACTGGCCGGAGGTTAAATGGGCAGCATTAGTTTCATCACGTCTAGTGGGTAAGGGGTTGAAAGCCTACGATGCACTGTCACTGGACGAGAGTGTAGTGTATGGACTGGTGAAGGAGGCTGTGCTCCGGGCCTACGAACTGCAACCCGAAACTTATAGATTGAAGTTCCGTGGCATGAATAAGAAGAGCGACGTCAGTTTTATGGAGCACGCACGGGACTTAACAGATGCATGTAATAACTGGTTTCGGTCCGAGCACGCAGAGTCGGCTGAGGAAATTAAGCAACTTTTCTATCTGGAACAGTTTTACAAATGTACTGGAACCGATCTAACGCTGAACATTAAGGAAAAATGTCCCAAGACAGTAGAGGAGGCTGCCAAGATGGCAGACTTCAGATTATCATTGATTCGTGGTTGCGGTGCCGCTCAGAGGGCTGAGTCAGGGCAGAAGGGGCGCTATACCCCACCCACCAGAGTTTTCGATAATAACAAATCCTATGACACACATAACCACACTAAATGCATTGCACCTAATAACACCTACAAACACAAGTCTCTCCCGTTTACTAAAGGTCAGGCCCCTTCTTCGCCCGCACAAGGGAAGAAGCCCATTGGGGATGTGAAATGTTACAAATGTCAGAAGCTAGGCCATTATTCACGTGAGTGCCCTAGTAACACTCCCGCTAAGCCGGTGTCATTGGTTCACAGTATCGGTGTGTCTCTGAAGGCTGCAGCAACTGCCCGGGGTAGGTTGTCAGCAGCTGAGGCACACGCGGTAAAGAAGCGTACGGAAGGCTCGACACCTGTCCGGGACACTTTCTGTAGCCATCGGGGACACGGGTTTGTGAGCTGGGGGAGTGAACTACGGAGGGTTGACTTGCTGAGGGATACGGGGGCTTCGCAAACTTTGTTGAGGAACTTCACAGGGAAACCGATAAATGCGGCCAGAGTTGTTGTGGTGCAGGGTATAAATGCTACGAGGTCATACCCACTTGTGAGGTTGGAGTTGAGAGTGGGAGAGGTGTGCAGGGAGCTGGATGTAGGGATCGTTGAGTGTTTGCCAGTTGAGGGCGTCGACCTTCTTCTCGGCAACGACTTTGCGGTGCCCACTTCCGGGACTCCACCCTTAGTCGTTGCCGAGAGGGCGGCCGACGTGGATGGTGAGAATCGGGAATGGGTTGGGAGGTGCCAACAGGATGAGATGGCCTGTGTGGTAACCCGATCTCGCTCTGCGGCTCCTGCACAGCCTAGCACTCAACCTCGGGGACAGTGGAGGAAGGATCAGGAGAAGGTTGCTAAGGGCAGGAAAAGGGACATTGATTCTGCTGCACTTCTCGGTGATTCGGTACTTGGACCTATAATAAACACGGGAGTTGACTCTGGCCCAGATATGGTGTGTAACAAGGCAGAGTTGGGTAAGACTTCGCGTGAGGCAAGAGCTGTAGCGAGAGCCACTAAGGCAGTAGAGCCTACTAGCCGGGGTAATGTCTTATTACAAAACCATCTTGATGCATTGACGCCCGGGGACATTAGTGAGCAGCAGCTGCAAGACGCTAGCCTAGCTCGTTATAGCAATGGTGCCATAGAGTTGGAGGAAGATGGGGATGCGAAGCCGGGAGATTTCTTTAGGCTCAACAGGATATTGTACCGCAGATTTCTAG
>JBAKBP010026439.1:0-31684 GCA_037953745.1 Lithodes maja | reverse complement strand
GTATTATTATTATTATTATTATTATTTGGTCGAATCGACTTATATGTAATAATAATAACCCGAAACAGCATGATTATGATAATTATTAGGATATATAATATGATAAACATTACTCCTTATATCTAAATTTATAAAAATAATTTATATATATTTTTTTTTTTTTCGGGTTTGATATCGGCTATTGTGTGGTAATTTTGGTTGGTTTTTAGTAACAAGTCATAAATATCGTCCGAAGTTTTTATATTTTTCTTCACCAAATTGTAAATTTGTAATGCACAGGTTGTCATATTGTTATGTTTAACCTCTACATTTCTTATTATTGTGTTCATAAGTTCGCGGAACTGTGGATGGTCCGACGAATGTGAATAGCGGTGATCTTCGTTCATGTTGAGTGTGTTCAACCCGAGATGTTTGGAGTGATGTAGGAGAAATAAACTAAAATCCATATATCTCTCCTTTTATTATACAATACAAAAAATATATTCATTACAGGCTGGGGCACGAGGGCGCATATCTGGTGGTATCTTTAAAACATCTAACCAAGGTATATATTAAATATTCTTGTATCGTATTATTTAAAGAGGTAAAAGTATTGTATAGTGCATTATTGATCAAGTATTTTAAGAATGTATTATTCTTACATCTATCGAGAGTTTGGATCTCGGACGATAACAAGGCCAGATAATTCTCGGAGGTTTTCAGTTTGGTTGATGCTAAAGCCATGTGGGTGTGAAAACTCTGTAGGTATTCATCTTCCGTTGGCACTTTAAGGGGCTGTTGTAATGTGGTATTTATCTCGGTTAAAATTGATAGCGATTTTAATACCATGGTCATTTTTATAGGCTCATAAACTGAAGAATATATGGTATTTAACATACGATATTGTCCAATTAGACATTTAACGTAACTCGGATAACTATCGTCATTCTTATATTCATCTAAATAGTCTACCAAAACAGAATCTGAAGCCAGGTACCGTTTTAAGAGCGGGAATGCAATGGCAATTTCGTCGAGATGATTATTTATCATGGAAGTCCACATTTTAGACAATTTAACAGTGCCATCCATGCCATGACACATTTGTTTAGTTAGTATAGCGGGCAAATCGTGATCAAATTTATAATTCTTTAAGATATCAATTATTGAAAAAAGTTTATTGATATCAATAGTTTCGGATATTATTAACTTTATGATATGGGCTACATTTTTGTGCGATTTAGTTAATTCTAATAAATCATGTGTTGTACCTATATATGTCTTGGTATAATTATTACACAATTGAGATTCTAAGCTTTTCAACTTTGAATTATACTCCAAGGAGGACATTATATTTATGGTTATATTTTCAAATTATATTTATGGAGGTGTGAGTAATACGGTTCTATAAATAGGTAAACCTTAGAGTTTTCACCCTATAATGGGGTTAATGGTGTATTTTATCGGTTTCCTACATATAGGACATTGATCGAGGGCCACGGTACATGTACGACAGGTCACCATATGGGTACATGGGAGTAATACAATCCCTATTTTAGCATCCATACAAATCCGACATTCGATACCTACCTCTGCTGTCTTTGCTTCCCCCTTTTGATTTTCCCTCTGCCATTCCTCTTCATTTTTCTCTTGTACCGACTCCATAATTTGTTCCACCGCCTTGTTTTGTCGTTCCCATTCTTCTTCTTCTATTTCACACCGTTCTATGGCCCGTAAACAGCTAGATACGCTGCTAAAGGGCGTCCCGGTCTGTTCTAACCTACGTCTGAGGGTTTGACGAATAATTGGCTCGGGAAAACCTAAGTATAAATGGACATAACGCACACAATCTAGGGACATTAGAGTGTTCAAATCTTGATCGGTTAATATTGGGGTTGGAGGAGGAGGAGGGTCCACAGCTTGATTTGTGGAGGATAGTACCCAATTTATGAATTTCTGTCCCTTAACACTTTTCAAAAACTGACAATTTGGATACCAACGAGCGTGCAATACCCAAGGATTATCGTCTCGCTCCCAATTATATAACCCCCCACCACAGTGAAAACACATTACATGATCACTTAATCCGATATACCATAACCCGGCTTTGGCCATCTGAATAGGAGTCTGCGGGATAGTACTCGGCCACCCATTCATATAGGTATCCAGACGACTCCTTATCGTACACAGTGAGTCGTATACCGGAGTACGGTGGTCGGTGATACCCGGAGTCGATACACCCGGCCATTGTCGCTCTACGCCGTCATAGTCTTCGGCGGTATGATTGTACATCCCCGTTTCGGCGATACGACCATAACCCACCACCGCAATTCCTCTCCCCCCCTCATCGGTATCTTCCCGTTGGATGTTAAAATTTGAGAAAGGATATAGGCGAGCGAGGACGAGTCCGTGTTCGCTAGGAATATTCCCTACGGGTACATTCTGTATAAAATCACAATGGGGGAAATGGTGCAAATGTTCATCGTCTGGTATATCTCCAATCTCCCACTTTTCAAGAATCCCGTTACAATATATGCAAATGCATTGATCAGCTTCATGGGTGTAGACGAATCCACTTCGGGCCAGATCCTGGGGTTTTAGCCACGACAATGGCCAATTAAAAAAAGTCCCCAGGCGCCTTTCCTCGAAATTCAGATGGTGGCACGATATAAATTGCTTCGCACTGGTCATATTAACAGCGAAACACTTCAACTTTTATAGAAATGATAATAATAGGTATTTATGTATATTATCGTGTTCACTATTATTAGCATTGCTAATTTTCCTCGGTTTCTTTATGGGAGGTTCACTAGGAATTACAGGGTTGATGAATCTACCCAAAAAACTCTCTCTGGTGATACTCTTATCGATCACGAGGGCGGAAAAATTATGATGGCGTATAAACTCTTTTATGGCCATAAATAGGGGGGATTCGTGTTGACAGTGCATCGGTTTGGAATTGATTAGGTCAACATTATATAGCTGGGTTGCACAATTATCCATACAGCATTGGATAAATAAAGGCTTGATAAAATCTCTAAAGAAGTTTTGATTCTGAGTAATGGCATTTTTTTCATCGGTCTGTTTAGTAAAAATTTGAATAAGGTTACAACTGCGGTGATGGCAAGTGATCACTTTAGAGGGGTTTAAGAAATTCATATTTTGCAAACACTTTGGTAATTCCCTCTCCATATGCTGAAAGAGATTTTTGGCCATAGATGGATCTTTGTCGAGACATGTATTAAAGATATTGACTTTATTTTTAAAAACATTAATGATATCCACATAAAAATATAAAAACATTGTTGTATTTAGTAATATAATAAGGTTTCGCATTATTATAGCTTTTTGTAATACATTTACATATATATTAACTTAATATATATTAACTTAAAAATGAAACTCTTTACAATAACGGAAGAATTGTCAAACATTGATTTGTCAATACATGGTACGCTGGTATATTTTGCGCAGGTATCCAATGAACGCTTTACAAATTCCTTTAACACATTAAGCGTTCTTTTCATATTTACATCGGCGGCCAGTTGTTTATTAATGTTGTTTCTGAGGTTGTCCCTATCTAATAATGTTTTACTCTTTATCGATACCATTTCAGACAAGGGTTTAAATATTTCATTGTCAAAGGCCATTGATTTAATGGTGGAGAGGATATCGATAAATTTGCCATCGAGCACTATAAAACTTAAATACAGGGGTGCAAAGAAGAATAGGTTCATTGCTCGTGTAGCTTTGGTAGAGATTATCTTGGTTAAATCCTGGTTGATAAAGCTATACACCTGCATCATGGTTTCGGTGTTATACTCGGAACAGAGTAGGTGTATTCTCTTGCGTCTAGTGGCATGTTCTTTATTTTTATCACGGGTCAATAATCGGTTTCGTATAAAGATATAGAAAAATATGGATTGTTCATTTGTGGTCTCATTATAAAATATATTTTGTAAAAAATCTTCTTCCAATGTAATTAACTTGTTAAATAAAAAGCTCTCCTCGGACACTCCTCTCATTGTCGATAGATAAAACTCACACCCTTTACCAACATTTCCTATTTTGGGTACTGCTCGTACCAGCAATGTAATTGGGTTGATTATAGATAACCCCCCCCTATACATACACGTTTCTACTATAAAGGATAGTAGGTCTGATGTGAAATCCTCTGTGAGTCTATGGTCTGAAACATATTTGACTATGATGTCTTTGGAAATATCTTTCCCGTTGTAGCGATCGCCTTGGGCAAACATAAGTCTTATACGAAGCGCATCGTTAACAAACTGTGCCAGATTACAAGTCCCAGATAGTATGGGCCAAATGACGGAAGTCTTTCCCATCAAATTCAGAGATACCGCGTGTCCATAATTTGGAATGATATTAATTGTTACAAAGTCTGGTATAATATTTATGTCGTGTAATAGATCGCATATGAAATTAAATGCTGCTTGGTTGTAACCCAATAAAGAATTAATAGTCAGACGCATTTCCCCATCAATATTAATGGAGTGTGCAGTACTAACGGCGATTGGACCAAAAGTTACCCGATCTCTATATTTAAGAGGGGCTGCATTGCGGCTATACCTATTGATAATTTTATTATATTTATACTCTTCAATATTATAATTAAATAGCGAATAGAGTGTTTGCTGTGCATGCTTAGTTAATGTCAGAAAGGTCTCCGCCATTGTTTCGTGTCGGTGTGTTGTTGGGTTAGCGGGTAAATGTTGGAATTTGAAGCGCAATGGTGGCGGTTTTTTATTATATTATTATATAAATATATTTACTAAATATATAATACCCACAAATTAACCCCAAGCGTTCAGTCCCTCAATTCGACCATGTCAAGAGATGGTACCGAAACCTTCACTATCAAAGAGTACAAGAACGTAAACATTTCACTGGGCAAGATTCTCTTGGATATCGAAAAGCGATGTCTGGCCGTCTATCGGTTCGGCGGCCCCTTTTCACGTCGCGTAATAATACCATGGGTCGGTCAAGTTCTCGTCGGGAGCACTATTCGTCCCCCAAAACGAGAAGCTAGCCAAACTGATGAGAGAGAGAGAGACGGGGAACACCTCAAAAGTGTGCCATCGTTGTATACCCACACATTGTCAGCCCGGCGAGTTTCGACAGCCAATATTACGCAGAAACATTTTCTGGATTCTTCTTCTACATTGTCATCACTACACAAAGGGGTCAAGGTGGAAAAGAAACAAGTTTTTCTGGTTAAATCAAGTTTATTATACAAAAACATATACCACACCATGCACACACGTGAATGTATATAACACCAAAGAGGCAAAACAATATTTATTAACCCTCAGTGAGTTGTTTTTTATTTGTTTGCCCCGCTAAAAAAAAGGTTTATCAACTATACAAAATATTCGCAGTTAATATATCTGTGGCAAAGTTGTTAGTATTGGTATTATATTTGAGTCCACCACCACCACCACCACCACCAAAAACTTCCGACAGCTTATCAATCACTATAGGATCCTCCGACCCAAGTGTAGCCTCAAAGGTTTTTGGGTCTAATTTGATATTGGAATTGGTTTCGATAAAAGCCTGGTGTATTCTATTGAATGTTTCCAATCCATGGGTCTGTTTTGCCCCATTAGACATCAAATCTTCATAATCCCTAACTATAAAGGTAGTATGTGTATTCGTCTGGGTTAGTGTATTTGAAAATGGATATACTAGTAGCGTGCTGGCGATATTACTTGTCGGTTGGTATAGAGATTTGATGGAGGCCGACGATGGCGCGAGTGTATGGGTGCGCGACGAATCCAAGTGATTCTTCCACCCATGCCAGTGATTATAGCAATTGTTGGTATCCTCCATCTCCTTCCGAATCCCCTCGATTAATGCTATGGATTAATTTTTTTCTTGCAAGCTATAATTATTAAATGTCCTAACCTTGGCTTCCATCTCTTTCAATATCTGACTAGATGCTAAAATATATTTTTCGCGATCGGTCACTAGTCCACCACCGATTTTTTCTGTTTTATTGGAAAGTATGGTATTTACAAATAACGTTGCGGGACCATGGGCGTTAATTATGGTGGCCAAACCATCTTCCGGCATCTTTTCTATATTACGAATAATAATGTCATTATTTGTATTAATCTGAGCCCCATTGCGGATTAATATTTCATTCTCGGAAGCGTCCAGGGGAAGTATGGATTTTAGGGTGGTTACCGTATGGCCTATTTTGGCATCCGTGTGTGATAATGTAGTGAGAATGGGGGTGATGGCGTCGCTCCAGAGATAGATATTGTCATCTTGCTGTCGCTGATAATCAATGTTTGTCACCAGTCCCGAAAATGATGTGGGTAGCGAGACGAATAGTTTCTCCTGTTTTGGGATGCTGAGGAGGGGAGTTTTCACATTATGGGTAGATTCCGGGTCATCCTCATTGACCCAATTAAAATATGAGTTACCATTATTATTAGGCATTGAATATAAAAGATTTATATTTTGAACCAAAGTGGATGCGGGTAAACCCAAGCTTCCATTTCCCCCTTTACCTATGATGAACTCTGCATTGTTTGTTACCAATCCCACATCTGGATGATTAATAAATTCGGTCAGTGATTTATGTTTTTCGATGAGATAATTTCTCGATTCAATCTCGCGAAGCATAATTGAGGTTACCGTTTCACTGTAGACTAGAAGGATGAGCGGGTGCAATACTTTAAAAATACAAGAATTATCCACCATCAAATTGTTACTTATGTCCAGATGGGACATGTTGTAAGAGCTAGAATTGGACATACCATATCTGAGGAAAGTTTCTAGACTTGTTATAGCATCAACGAGGCGAAATATATGTAATATGGATTTTTCTTGACTTTTAAAGAAAGGAATGATAACGGTATCCAATAGTTTGGTGAAAAGGGTGAACTTTGAACAAAAACTGGTAATGTGGTCAAAAGTTATGGTGCCAAATTCACCGGTGGGGTCCGCCGCCGTCGCTACCCGTGACCCACCACTATCCAGGGTGGGGCAAGATTCTTGGATGAGATTGGTTATAATATTTTGATAGGTCTGTCCATCTACATTATCCTTAATTTCCGAGAAAATGTAATTAATCAAATCCTTGAGATGGGAACATCCGTATTCATCATCCTTAATGGTCTTAATGTCGGGTAATTTTAATTTGGAATAATTATTATTGGAAATAAGTATGTCTATATCTTCCTGTTTGGGTTTAATTAGAGGATAATCTTGACAGTGTAAAGTTTCTCCAATAATACCGCTTTTATTGTAGTGGTCCTTAATTATATCTTGGAACTTGTCGTTCATGGTGGTAATTTTGTTAAACGTCTCTTTACCCAAAACATTGTAGAAGGTACTCTCCTTCATTTTTACGTGTAACTCTGACATTAGGGCTTCCTCTGATTTCAAAAGATCCGTGTATAGATCGTTACATATTTTGAGGAGTTTAGGGTTGAGGGTTCCTTTCAAAATAATAGTTGAGGGTTCGAGTGAATTATTGGGGCCCTGTATACCCCTTTTATTTACAACGGAGGCGATTGTGGCCTTATAGTCGGCCGCGCAGAATGCGTGGTGAAAACAGGTAAGAGATGCCAGAGTGTCGGGTTTTGTCACTATACATGACAGGTTTACCCCCGCGGGGGCATATACCAACGCCTGTAGACATTCCCTTTCCGCCGTGAAAGATTTGATAAAGGAGGAACCGTAGCCGCAGTTTAACAAGGTTATCATATGTTTACGCAAAGGAATCGCCGACATAGACTTATCAATTTTTGACAAGACTCTTAAATAATCGTGTACTGCCACCATTCTTTGGGCCTGGTAGGCATCTGTGAGGATATCGGCGCGTGAGACTGTCCGATTATTGGTGGCTATAGACCCCTGTCTCTCTTCGTGGTGGTATTTGAAAGGACAGAAACATTCCACCCGGTTAACTAAACGATTGAAATCGTTTAATTTACCATATAATATTTCATATCTGGCAATATTGGCCTGTAAAGATTGGGTGTCGCTTACTGAGGTTAAAAGGCTGTCGTGCCTAAATAGACAAATTGCTCGTTTTGTCAAATCGTTTGTGCCTTTTGACCATTTGAGCAAATCGTTAGAGGGTCTGACCACTTTGCCAAATATGCATCATATTTGACAAAGTCGGCAAAATGGACAAACGATTGAAACTATTAATTGCTGTTGTCAATGCTATTAAATTTAGCTACATTTCCGCTTCATTAGCTGAATTCTATTTAGTGGCAAGTTCTGTCTGTAATATCAAGACTTCTAGCAACATTTGGACCAATTTGAATAATAATAATCTGGAGTAGAGGGTATTTATTTTTCTAACCATGTTGAATCGCTAGATGAAATCTAGCACTATTTTATTTCTTGGTAACTCTGATGACAATTTAATTCTACCAATCAGATAAAAGGTAATGTCTCCACCTCAATGTTGTAGTCATGAAGTCCGATTTAACGATAACGGGTTATACTCTGCAAGATAACATACATATCCTTCACAAGTCATGTCCCAATTATTATAAGATATACCCAACCTTCCCAGAATGTGACCCCTTCGCAAAGATGTGGTTGAGTATCAACCGAAGTGATCATTATTATTATCACATCACCATAAATAATTTAAGCCGAGAAATTTGGAATGAGGCGTACCAATTTCACGTGAGTTCGGAACCTCATCATATTGAGTTTTGGCGATGTAGAAATGTGAATGAAAAATTGAAGAATTGGTATCTAAGGTATGGGCTGGATGATATGGTAGAGGCCTCACGATACCCATTATACAATACTATTAAAACATTAATATCGGAGGGCCTCTCTTTCATTATTCCGGAGCCACAGAGTGAGCCATGGTGTAAAAGAATGAGTGGAAAGGTCCCGCGATACCCATTCTATAATAATGTTCAAAATAATGTAAACAAATTACTATCGCAGGTCTTATCTTTCAGTATTCCAATGCGAAGGAGGGGCCCAATGAAAACGATCTTTCTAAATGAAAGAGTTTCCGAGAACATGTTAAATCAATCTTTCTATACGAAAGATTTTTCATGTGGCGGTCGTGGTTGGAGTATTATCGGGAATTGGATCTCACCATTCCTATCTGTACCTCACAAGGATTTGCGGACAGTCTTTTGGACAATGAAAAGGAGACACTAAAATGGCTAACATTGGCTCTGACAGCTTACATGAATGAAATCTAGCATTGCTAACCTTTGGGGTGTATTTAGAAACCTTTAGTTTAGTCACTTCAACCTCGGCAGTTGTCTTTGAGTTAGCTGTGGGTAGAAAGCTAATTTTGGAGAGGTAATTATAAGAGTGAGAGAACTCTCTTTTTCTTTGTTTATAATAAACTTTATTTAACCAGAAAAATTCGTTTCTTTTCCTCCTCTTGTAAAAGGATTTGATATCCGTGTTATATATATTTGGATAACGAAAAGTGTTTTATTTTGTTCGCTAAAGGGTATAATTATATAAAGGGCGATCACCAACCCCCAATGAGATAGTCATGGCCTCCTCATTGGGTTCTTCTTCTCTGGAGGACATTATACGTATCCTTCATTCATCGTGTCCAAAATATGATCACCCCATCTTCGTAAAGACATGGTCGATTATCAACCATGAGTCAGCTATGGAGAAGCGGGATAAGGTGATACTCCTGACAGCCTTCGTGGTGAAACGCATGTGGCCCATGGATCTACGCGAAGCCGTCAACCGTCGTCTGCTGGAGCGGGCGGTTTCCGAGAACATGTTGGAGAGTGAGCTGTTGAATGTCGTCTCCCCACAGGAATCCAATGGAAAAATTACAAACATTATTTTTTCCGACCGAGAGCTGGGTCATATAGGAGGAGCAACCATGGAAGAATTGGTGTTGGTGTTGTGGGATTTCTTCGAGATACACCGACACTACACCACCGTCTTCTAACACCGTTCTCGCGTTAGAGACAATTTTCGCAGAACTCTCCGATACAATTTTCGCAGAATTAACCACTATAATATAGACTTGAACAGTTACCTGAAGGGGGTTATCGAAGTACACGACCTATCCATGTATTCAATGAACCAATCTATAGGGTATAATCTACATTATTTTCACGTCTCATTAACCATGAGTAAGTTAAGCCAAGATATTTGGAAAGAGGCGTACCAATTACACACAAGTTCGGAACCTCATCATGTTGAGTTTTGGCAATGTGGAAATGTGAAGGAAAAATTAAAGAATTGGTATATAAGGTATGGGCTGAATTATATGATAGAGGTCGAGCCATTCTACCAAACTGTAAACAATATAGTATCGCGGGTCCTCTCTTTCATAAATCCCCCGGGAAAGAGCCCGCCAAAATATCGAAGGCTTGAGGGAGAGGTCTCCGGATATCCCTTTTACAATAACGTTAAACAGGTGGTGTCATGGGTCCTCCCTTTCACTATTCCGAAGCGAAAGAGGGGGCCAATGAAATCAATCTTCCTATACGAAAGATTTTTCATGTGGCGGGCGTGGTTGGAGTATTATTGGGAATTAGGTCTCACCATTCCTATCTGTACCCCACAAGGATTTGCGGACAGTCTTTTGGACAATGAAAGGGAGACACTAAAATGGCTAACATTGGCTCTGACAGCTAACATGAATGAAATCTACCATTGCTAACCTCCGGGTTTTTTATATATGACCCTTTTTTATTCAGAGCCGTACTACTCACACCTCCGTCACGTGTGTGCAGCATGGTGTGGTGTAGCCAGTTGAGAACCTGAACTCACGATTACAGATAGACCAAAGTCTTAGATTACGATTTGGGCCTTGAGGGGTGTGGCCAGTGGATTGAATAATTACTAGTTTGGGCCTGTGATTGGCTACATATAAATCCTCAGACCACCTCTCGTCCACATTACATTACACCCCTATTGTTCATATAAAAAGGCTGAGGCGGGCTAGTAAAGTTATCAGCACCAGTAATAGTACCAATGAATACCCTAAATTCTGATGCTTTACTAATGCTGTTACTGTTGATTATATCACAGAGGATACTGATACTGTTGTTCATGCTGAGGAGGAAGTTGCGGAGATATCATCCAACATAAAAAACAAGATATCAACCATAGATGGTGGTATTGATGGTTCTTCTATCAAACCCCAGTTATCTCCCACCATGAAAACAAAGACATTTAAATCGGATGGTGTTGGTGGTTCTTCTATCAAACCCCAGTTATCTCCCACTATGAAAACAAAGACATTTAAATAGGATGGTGTTGGTGGTCTCCCGATACCCCTTTTTATAAAAACGTTAAACAGGCGGTGTCGAGGGTCCGAACTCGTGCCTAAGTAGGCAAATTGCTCGTTTTGTCAAATCATTTGTGCCTTTTGACCATTTGCGTAAATCGTTTGAGGGTCTGACCACTTTGCCAAATATGCATCATATTTGACAGTCGGCAAAATGGGCAAACGATTGAAACAATTAATTACTGTTGTCAATGGTATTAAATTTAGCTACATTTCCGATACAATAGCTGAATTCGATTTAGTGGCAAGTTCTGTCTGTAATATCAAGGCTTCTAATAACATTTGGACCAATTTGAATAATAATAATCTGGAATAAAGTGTATATTTTTTCTAACCAATCGCTAGATAAAATCTAGCACTTTTTTTTTCTTGATAACTCTGATGATAATCAGATAAAAAGCAATGTCTCCACCTCACGAAGTCCAATTTAACAATAATGGGTTATACTCTGCAGAATATCATACATATCCTTCACAAGTCATGCCCCTATTATAAGAGATACCCAACCTTCCCAGAATGTGACCCCTTCGCAAAGATGTGGTTGAGTATCAATCAAAGTGAGTCAAATATGGAGATGCGGAATAAGGTGATACTCATGACGGCCTTCGTGGTGAAATATATGTGGTACATGGATCAACGCAAAACTGTCAACCATCATCTGCTGAAGCGAGCGGTTCCCGAGAACATGTTGGATGTCATCTCCCCAATGAAAACGATCTTTCTAAACGAAAGATATTTCGCATGGCGGGCCTTGTTGGAGCACCGTAGAGACGTTAAATAAAAACGGGGCTCACCATTCCTATCTACATCTCACAAGGATTTACAGACAATCTTTTGGATAGTGAAAAGGATTTGATATCCGTGTTATATACATTTGGATAACGAACAATTTGTTTTTTTAGTTAAAGGGTATAATTATATAAAGGGTGATCACCAACCCCCAATGAGATAGTCATGGCCTCCTCCTCATTAACAACAATAATAATCTGGAGTATTTTTCTAAAATCTAATAAATATTTTTGTATTTCTTAACGACAATTTAACTCTACCAATCAGATAAAAGGGTAACTGCATCTCATCTAGTGTCAGTTCTCCCTGTCTCCACCTCATTATTATAGTCATGGAGTCCGAGTGGATGGGTTATTCCTCATTGGGGTTGGTGGGTTATTCGCTGCAGGATATCATACATTTCCTTCACATGTCATGTCCCACTTATACGAGACACCCAACCTTCCCAGAATGTGACCCATTCGTAAAGATGTGAGATGTGGTTGAGTATCAACCGAACTGAGTCAAATATGGAGATGCGGGATAAGGTGATACTCATGACAGCCTTGGTGGTGAAACGTATGTGGTGCATGGATATACGCGAAACCATCAACCATTATCTGCTGAAGCGAGCGGTTTCCGAGAACATGTTGGAGAGTCACCTGTTGGATGTCATCTCCCCACCGGATCCCGACCGGGATGAAAATGTGGAGGAAAATATATTTACAATGCCTGTACATTTGGTGATTATTTTGTGGGATTTCTTTGAGATACATCGGCACTATACCGACGTCTTCCAACACCGTTCTCGTGTCAAGGACATTTTTAACCAAGCTAATATAGACCAAAATGAGCAAATGGATCGGGTTATCGAACTACATGACCTCTCCATGTATTCGATAGATCAATCTATAGGGTATACTTTACATCATCATCATCATAACGTCTCCATAAATAATTTAAGCCGAGATATTTGGAACGAGGCGTACCAATTACATGTGAGTTCGGAACCTCATCATATTGAGTTTTGGCAGTGTAGAAATGTGAATGAAAAATTGCAGAATTGGTATCAAAGGTATGGGCTGGACGATATGGTAGAGGCCTCACGATACCCACTCTACAAAAATATTAAAACATTAGTATCGGAGGTCCGATCTTTCATTATTCCGGAGCCACAGAGTGAGCCATGGTTTAAAAGAATGATTGGAAAGGTCCCACGATACCCATTCTATAATAATGTTAAAAAATTAGTATCTCAGGTCTTCTCTTTCACTATTCCGATGCGAAGGAGGGGGCCAATGAAAACGATCTTTCTAAACGAAAGATATTTCGCATGGCGGGCCTTGTTGGAGCACCATAGAGCCGTTAAAATAAAAACGGGGCTCCCAATTCCTATCTACATCTCACAAGGATTTACAGACAATCTTTTGGATAGTGAAAAGGATTTGATATCCGTGTTATATACATTTGGATAACGAAATTTTTTTTTTGTTTTGTTCGCTAAAGGGTATAATTATATAAAGGGCGATCACCAACCCCCAATGAGATAGTCATGGCCTCCTCATTGGGTTCTTCTTCTCTGGATGACATTATACGTATCCTTCGTTCGTCGTGTCCAAAATATGATCACCCCATCTTCGTAAAGACATGGTCGATTATCAACTGTGAGTCAGCTATGGAGAAGCGGGATAAGGTGATACTCCTGACAGCCTTCGTGGTGAAACACATGTGGCCCATGGATCTACGCGAAGCCGTCAACCGTCGTCTGCTGGAGCGGGCGGTTTCCGAGAACATGTTGGAGAGTGAGCTGTTGAATGTCG
This sequence comes from Lithodes maja, assembly GCA_037953745.1. Taxonomy (NCBI): domain Eukaryota; kingdom Metazoa; phylum Arthropoda; class Malacostraca; order Decapoda; family Lithodidae; genus Lithodes; species Lithodes maja. Next base: position 17,833 of record JBAKBP010026439.1, on the reverse strand, counting down.
TCTCCCCACCGGAACCCGACCGAGAGCTGGTTCATATAGGAGGAGCAACCATGGAAGAATTGGTATGGGTATTGTGGGATTTCTTCGAGATACACCGACACTACACCGCCGTCTTCCAACACCGTTCTCGCGTTAGCGACAATTTTCGCAAAGCTCTCCACCACCGCTGGGTAGAATTGAATTGGTACCTGGGGACAATTATCAACCTACACGACCTATCCATGTATACAATGGGCCAATCTATAGGGTACACTCTACACCATTTTCACGTCTCGTTAACTATAAATAAGTTAAGCCAAGATATTTGGAAAGAGGCGTACCAATTACACACAAGTTCGGAACCTCATCATATTGAGTTTTGGCAATGTGGAAATGTGAAGGGGAAAATAAAGAATTGGTATCAAAGGTATGGGCTGGACTATATTGTAGAGGTCTCACCATTCTACCAAAATGTTAACAAAATAGTATCTCGGGTCCTCTCTTTCATAAATCCCCGGGAAAAGAGCCCGCCAAAATATCGAAGGCTTGAGGGAGAGGTCTCCCGATATCCCTTTTACAATAACGTTAAACAGGCGGTGTCGAGGGTCCTCCCTTTCACTATTCCGAAGCGAAAGAGGGGCCCAATAGAATCAGTCTTTCTATACGAAAGATTTTTCATGTGGCGGGCGTGGTTGGAGTATTATCAGGAATTGGGTCTCACCATTCCTATCTGTACCCCACAAGGATTTGCGGACAGTCTTTTGGACAATGAAAGGGAGACACTAAAATGGCTAACATTGGCTCTGACAGCTAACATGAATGAAATCTACCATTCACCGTTGGTAGATGGAAGAATTCAAAAATAATAGTATAACAAATTAGTATCGCAGGTCAATGAAATCAATCTTTCTATACATAGCCGCTTCGGGGTTATATACGACCTTTTATATTCAGACGCCTCCTGGTGTGGTATTTTTACAATAAACTTTATTTAACCAGAAAACACGTTTCTTTATCCACCTTGATTCCTCTTTGTATTGTTGGAGAAGTCAGTCTCGTCTTTTGGGTAATTTTTTGAGTCTCGGGGTGGTCTTCTTTCTGCTTTTACATACCAAAGAGTCTCAGGGACTACATTTTGAGGTTTTACCGTCGAAAGAAGAACGAGACGTAGACATATAATAGAGCTAAAATCACCCTAAATAACTAGGCTAGTTACCTTGATTCCTCTTTGTAATGTGGATATTGTTGGAGAAGTCAGTCTCGTCTTTTGGGTAATTTTTTGAGTCTCGGGGTGGTCTTCTTTCTGCTTTTACATACCAAAGAGTCTCAGGGACTACATTTTGAGGTTTTATCGTCGAAAGAAGAACGAGACATATAATAGAGCTAAAATCACCCTAAATAACTAGGCTAGTTACCTTGATTCCTCTTTGTAATGTGGATATTGTTGGAGAAATCAATCTCGTCTTTTGGGTAATTTTTTTGAGTTTCGGGGTGGTCTTCTTTCTACTTTTCTCGAATCTGTGGAAATATTATTATAATTATCCTTTGGATGAAATAAGTCTCCTTTTCCGAGAGCTTCCCCCAATATGACCCACCAAGACTGTAAAAATAATTCATTATTTCTCTTTCAGGATTCAAGGAGATGGCCGAAATCACGCAACTCTCCCAGATATTTTTGGGATATGATAGTCTGAGATTCGAAAAGGAAAGACTGGCCACGTTCATCGACTGGCCAAGTTTATGGTTGAGCCCCAACGACCTTGCCCGCGATGGATTTTATTATCTGCGAACAGAGGATCACTGCGCCTGTGTGTTTTGTAGGGGGATTGTTGGTGCCTGGGAGAAGACCGATACACCACGAAGCGAACATCAACGTCACTCTCCCCGCTGTCCATTTGTGAAGGGACAACCAGTGGGGAATATTCCACTCAGGCAGGGTCACATCATCACCCGACTATATCCTTTTCCCAAGGCTATCAGTGTTCTTTCCGAGGATGTCTGCGGATCTGTGCCCGGATCATACTCGGAGAGAAAATGCCCCCCCCTCGACCAACTCGAGGCAATGGGTCTCCCGAAACATAGTGCTCCCAAACGACCCGACTATATCACGTATAAAAATCGTCTCTATAGCTATAATGGATGGCCAGAACGGGTGAAACAGAAGCCCGCGGAATTATCCGAGGCCGGCTTCTATTACTGTGGTTTGAGTGATCACGTGAGATGTTTCCATTGTGGTAACGGTCTACGAAACTGGGAGACCAATAATATCCCTTGGAATGAACATGCTCGCTGGTATCCCTACTGTAACTTTGTCCTGTTGAAAAAGGGTAAGGGATTTATTGATCAGATGTATATTCGTCGCCCATCATCCACCACCGCGCCACCACCGCCTATCACCGAACTGGAATTGGACTCATTAATGGAGCTGGATATGGCGCGGGCTGTGGTGACAATGGGATTCCCAGAACCGAAGGTTCGTGAGGTCCTCAAAACTAAATTGGTACAGACTGGCCTGCCCTTCTTTAACCTGGAGCCATTCATAGAGGCTATACTTCGTGACATGAAAAGGGATACTCGTTGAACCGGTCTGAAGAAGAAACAACAAATCCGACCCACCACCAACCCCTCCTCCTATCCGAAGCTGAAATCGCTAACCACCAACCCCTCCTCCTTATCCGAAGAAGAAATCGCTAACCACCAACCCCTCCTCCTATCCGAAGAAGAAACAACAAATCCGTAGCACTCTACCCACCACCACCACCTGGACACTTTGTCATGATCCTGCCCTTCTTTAACCTGGAGCCATTCATAGAGGCTACATTTTGGAATATGGAAGGGGATACACGTCGTGAATTATTGTTGAACCGGTCTGAAGAAGAAACGACAAATCCGCAACATTCGACCCACCACCAACCCCCACCCGAAGAAGAACTCCTCCTAAGAAGGAACGACAAATCCATAGCACTCTACCCTACCACCAACCCCCACCCGAAGAACTCCTCCTCCTCCTCCTATCCGAAGAAGAAACGACAAATCCATAGCACTCTACCCACCCCCACCCGAAGAAGAAACAATAAATCCGACCCACCCCCACCACCTGGACACGTTGCCATGATCCTGCCCTTCTTTAACCTGGAGCCATTCATAGAGGCTATATTTTGGGACATGGAAAGGGATACTCGTCGTGAATTATTGTTGAACCGGTCCGAAGAATAAACGACAAATCCGCAACACTCGACCCACCACCAACCCCCACCCGAAGAAGAACTCCTCCTAAGAAGGAACGACAAATCCATAGCACTCTACCCCACCACCAACCCCCACCCGAAGAAGAACTCCTCCTCCTCCTATCCGAAGGAGAAACGACAAATCCATAGCACTCTACCCACCCCCACCCGAAGAAGAAACAATAAATCCGACCCACCCCCACCACCTGGACACATTGCCATGATCCTGCCCTTCTTTAACCTGGAGCCATTCATAGAGGCTATATTTTGGGACATGGAAAGGGATACTCGTCGTGAATTATTGTTGAACCGGTCCGAAGAATAAACGACAAATCCGCAACACTCGACCCACCACCAACCCCCACCCGAAGAAGAACTCCTCCTAAGAAGGAACGACAAATCCATAGCACTCTACCCCACCACCAACCCCCACCCGAAGAAGAACTCCTCCTCCTCCTATCCGAAGGAGAAACGACAAATCCATAGCACTCTACCCACCCCCACCCGAAGAAGAAACAATAAATCCGACCCACCCCCACCACCTGGACACGTTGCCATGATCCTGCCCTTCTTTAACCTGGAGCCATTCATAGAGGCTATATTTTGGGACATGGAAAGGGATACTCGTCGTGAATTATTGTTGAACCGGTCCGAAGAATAAACGACAAATCCGCAACACTCGACCCACCACCCAAAGAAGAAAACGACAAATCCACAGCACTCTATTCCAACACCCGAAGAAGAAACAACAACGTCCCACGGACAGTCCATTGAAGAAGAACCTCCAATCACCACCCAAAACCATCGCTACCAACCTCCAATCTGAAGAAACGACCCGAGACCAGTCATCATTTCCCCATGATTACCTATGTAAGGTGTGTTCGGATAATAGGATGGACACTGTATTCCTACCTTGTACACCTCTTTCTATCAATGTCGTGAAGATATAAAATTCAGCTTCAGACCCATAATTAAACCTTTAACCCTTTAGCTGGACAAAATGGCCTTATGCGGTAGAGTTGAAATTATAATGTTTTAACCCTTTAGCAGAATGCTTCGATGACCCTGTTTATGTAACTTATTCGGATTAAAAAATGACTAATTAACTGTTTTTTTAACTAGATTGACCATGTTTATATAACTTTCCTATATAGATATGTGTTTATATATTAAGGGATATAATGGCCACATTCGGCCATGAAAAAGAGATGGCACCACCACCACTGTCAACAAAAAGTACAAGACCGTAAAATGTTCCCTGAATCTTAGACCCCGACGGTTCGGGTCCCCTAATCGAAAAGCGATGTTTGGCCGTCTCTCGGATGGCCGTAAAGGCCTCTCAACTGTGCAATTCCGTAATACGGGGAATCTACTCGCAAAAGAAGACGGGAGTATCTCCGGTGTTGATAGAGAATGGCCCGACATTACCAAAATGAACACGTTCGTGCAACTAACTATTTGTGGATTGGTGTGTCGTTTGCCCGTTAGAGGGTTGGTGTCTGTACACACACACACACACACATACACACACATATAAGGGTGGTGGTACAAGGTTTACACCACTCGTACTCAAGCCACCATCACCAGTAGGCGATGACTACTACAACCAAACCAACCCACCAAAACCAACCTACTAAGCTTATAGGCACTTATTATTACTTATGTGTCTCTTTCACTTATACTTAGTTATATTATTATTATTATTATTATTATTGAGTGTCACTATCACTGTCACTTACACTTCAATAGTTTGCCATAGTGTGGAAATCATTGAAGCAGGTGCCAGCACACAGTCCCAGTGCTGAGGCCCCAGTCGCTACAATTGGATTTGAAATATACCGCTGATTTAGACAACAGCGTCGCTGATTTAACCAGCATGATTAATGATAGCGAACCATGGAGTTGGAGAGATAATTTGATTGCCACCCCATCGCCGAAGCCACAATCAGCACAGAAGGATGATGAACCTACTACACCTAAAAAAAGGAATTTTATTGCCACCCCATCGCCGAAGCCACAATCAGCACAGAAGGATGATGAACCTACTACACCTAAAAAAAGGAATTTTATTGCCACCCCATCGCCGAAGCCACAATCAGCACAGAAGGATGATGAACCTACTACACCTAAAAAAAGGGAACCAGTTAATATTGTCAAAGAACAACAATTAGATGAGGGAGTTAGGAGGGACGGTGACGGCCAGTGAATGGTTACACGTTCCGTCTCCAGACGACGAAAGCAGCCACCACCTTTAGTTAAGTTGAAGTATAATTCAAAATTGGATGATGAATACACTAAATTACCACGACTACCACTACCACCAAGTGGACACGTTTACAATTTGGGATACGTTTCCATTATCAACAGCAATGATCTCAACACACTCTTGAATGGCCTGAACAAGTTTCGAAAAGAGAGCAGTATGTTCAAGAACCTTTTTCACAACAGGGAGAAGATGATTAGTGCCTTGAACAAATTTGGTATTGAGGTGAAAAACAAATAACACAATCTGAATGTGTGGCATGGGTCAATAAATATTGTTTGGCCGCTTAGGGGTTATTATATATATACGACCCTTTTGTTTTATTTAGAGCCGTATTGGTCACGTGTTTACAATAAACTTTATTTAACCAGAAAACGTGTTTTCTTTCCACCTTGACTCTCCTCGTTCCGTTTCAGGTCAAAAATGAACCCCGGGTTTCTTTCAGTTCTCCCCAGTTATATAAACATGGTCAATCTAGTAAAAAAACACCAGTTAATTAATCAAAGTTTTTTAATCCGAATAAGTTACATCAACATGGTCAAAAATAACCCCTTAATACAAAATTAGTTGTTTTGCCCACAGCAGAGGTTGAAAATTAACTTAACTATTATAGGTTTCCCTAATGGTAACAAAGGCTTTAAAATATCCCTAATAGGCTTAACAAACATTCAGGCTTTAGACATCTTGGGATACTGAAATACAAATTTAGGAGGTATACCAAAACATTGTTGGATGCAGACATCTTCGTTTTTCTTCATTACCTCCTCCTCCTCAAACGCGAACATTATCACAAATGCAATATCCTTAGAAGTAACCCGTTCCCATGGTGGTAATTGGAGAAGTGTGCCCTTCAGCCGCATGTCGGTCATGAAAGCGGCACATGTTTGGCCGCTTAGGGGTGTACGACCCTTTGTTTTATTTAGAGCCGTATTGGTCACGTGTTTACAATAAACTTTATTTAACCAGAAAACGTGTTTTCTTTCCACCTTGACTCTCCTCGTTCCATTTCAGGTCAAAAATGAACCCCCGGTTTCTTTCAGTTCTCCCCAGTTATATAAACATGGTCAATCTAGTAAAAAAACACCAGTTAATTAATCAAAGTTTTTTAATCCGAATAAGTTACATCAACATGGTCAAAAATAACCACTTAATACAAAATTAGTTGTTTTGCCCACAGCAGAGGTTGAAAATTAACTTAACTATTATAGGTTTCCCTAATGGTAACAAAGGCTTTAAAATATCCCTAATAGGCTTAACAAACATTCAGGCTTTAGACATCTTGGGATACTGAAATACAAATTTAGGAGGTATACCAAAACATTGTTGGATGCTATAATTCAGGCTTGAGACATCTTCGTTTTTCTTCATTACCTCCTCCTCAAACGCGAACATTATCACAAATGCAATATCCTTAGAAGTAACCCGTTCCCATGGTGGTAATTGGAGAAGTGTGCAGTCCAGGAGAAGAGGGGTGAGATTGATACCACCCTTCAGCCGCATGTCGGTCATGAAAGCGGGAAAGAAAACGGCACATGGCCAATATTTAGTTGGATAATTCGACAACATGTGGCGCAGCTTATCAAATTTCTCTTGAGGTTTCATCAACACCGTAATTTTTCCAGTTTTAATGTCGATCCATTCCGCCAACCCTTCACACGTGAGACCGTGAATAACCACCCTCCCCCTCGGGTTATTTTTAAAGTAATATTTGGCGACATTTCGAAAAAAGTTCCTACCACCGTTATCGGTGAAGGGGTAAGTTTCTGCGGTGTATACATTGTTGACTCGCTCCAAATACTGGAACTCTATATTGTCGTTTTGTCGGATGGTTTCTCTCTCGGCAATGAAGAGTTCATTGGAAGAGGTGTATCTGTGATCCTTCTCCTCTTGAACCCGGTTCTGGGGGCGTTGACTAAATTCATCCTCGCGATATAGCGTATACTCCTTTTCGCTTTCGATCCAGGGGACACGATCAGCTACAGCACTGTCGGGTATAGAAGATTCCACAGCACTCTTGACGAAAACGAAGCGATACTTTTCATAATTTTTTTCATTTCTCAGACACATGACAAAATCTCCCACCTTTAGGGTAGATATTGGATTTTTGGTGAATCTACTTTGGATGTTAGTAGCCCAAATAACATCGCCCGTGCCTCCAATAAAGTAAGATGATTGAGACGACGGCTGCTGATTGTAGTTATCCTCCGAGTCTATGACGACATTGTCAATCCTTTGAGCTTATCTATATCCCCGCGTTTGAGGCATAGGGAGTAGTACATTGGTAGTTTGTTTATATAACCACTCCTGAACTGGTACCATTTTTGGAAACAGGATCGTCTTTTGGATTCGGCGGGTGCACTTTTTCGCTCGGTGACTTTACCAGACATCTTTTACCAGGTAAATTTGAACAATCATCCCAACTGCCTGCCTTTATAACCTTTAGCGGGATAAAGCAAAAAATCCATTCCTTTTAGTTTGAACAATTCCAAATCCTTGATCGGCGAGTTGATTGCCGTGGGAATCCCCTAGCTCATTATGGGTTTGACCGTGAATTTTATATCTTCCCGACAGATGGGGCATTTATAGATAACAAGAGTACAGGATGCACAGGTCACCATATGTGTACAAGGTAAGATGACAGTGTCCATCCTATTATCGAGACACACCTTACATAGGTACATATCATCGGGAAATGATGGGGGTTTCTCATTCCTCTCTGGGCATTCTTCAATGGGCTGGCCTCGGGTGGTTTCTTCAGATTGGTGGGTTATTTCTTCTTCAGATTGGAGGTTGGTAGTGGTTCTTTCAGTTAGAGGTTCTTCTTCAAAGGACTGGCCGTGTGGAGTTGTTGTTTCTTCTTCTTGGTGGTGGGTAGAGTGCTGCGGATTTGTTGTTTCTTCTTCGGATAGGTGGTTAGAGATTTCTTCTTCGGATAGGAGGAGGGGTTGTTGGTGCTGTGGATTTGTTGTTTCTTCTTCGGATAGGAGGAGGGGTTGTTGGTGGGGGGTGATTTCTTCTTCGGATAGGAGGAGGGGTTGTTGGTGGTGGGTGATATCTTCTTCGGATAGGAGGAGGGGTTGGCGGTGCTGTGGATTTGTTGTTTCTTCTTCGGATAGGAGGAGGGGTTGTTGGTGGTGGGTGATTTCTTCTTCGGATAGGAGGAGGGGTTGTTGGTGGTGGTGGGTGATTTCTTCTTCGGATAGGAGGAGGGGTTGTTGGTGGTGGTGGGTGATTTCTTCTTCGGATGGGAGGAGGGGTTGTTGGTGGTGGGTGATTTCTTCTTCGGATAGGAGGAGGGGTTGTTGGTGGTGGTGGGTGATTTCTTCTTCGGATGGGAGGAGGGGTTGTTGGTGGTGGTGGGTGATTTCTTCTTCGGATGGGAGGAGGGGTTGTTGGTGGGTCGAGTGCTGCGGATTTGTTGTTTCTTCTTTGGACCGGTTCAATAATTCACGACGAACATCGCTTTCCATATACTGAAGTATGGCCTCTATGAATGGCTCCAGGCTAAAGAAGGGCAGGCCAGTCTGTACCAATTTAGTTTTGAGGACCTCGCGAACCTTCGGTTCTGGGAATCCCATTGTCACCACAGCCCGCACCATATCCAGCTCCATTAATGAGTCCAATTCCTGTTCGGTGATTGGCGCGGTGGTGGTGGTGGTGGCGGTGGCGGTGGTGGATGGTGGACACATCTGATCAATAAATGCCTTACCCTTTTTCAACAGGACAAAGTTACAGTAGGGATACCAGCGAGCATGTTCATTCCAAGGAATATTATTGGTCTCCCAGTTTCGTAGACCGTTACCACAATGGAAACATCTCACGTGATCACTCAAGCCACAGTAATAGAAGCCGGCCTCGGATAATTCTGCGGGCTTCTGCTTCACCCGTTCTGGCCATCTAACATAGCTATCGAGACGATTTTCATACGTGACATAGTCGGGTCGTTTGGGATCACTATGTTTCGGGAGACCCATTGTCTCGAGTTGGTCGAGGGGGGGGCATTTTCTCTCCGAGTATGATCCGGGCATATGACGATGTCCAGATCCGCAGACATCCTCGGAAGGAATACTGATGGCCTTGGATTTCTTCCAAGGATATAGTTGGGTGATGATGTGACCCTGCTCGAGTGGAATATTCCCCACTGGCTGTCCCTTCACAAATGGACAGCGGGGGAAATGACGTTGATGTTCGCTTCGTGGTGTATCGGTCTTCTCCCAGGCACCAACAATCCCACTACAAAACACACAGGCGCAGTGATCCTCTGTTCGCAGATAATAAAATCCATCGCGGGCAAGGTCGTTGGGGTTCAACCATAAACGTGGCCAGTCGATGAACGTGGCCAGTCGTTCCTTTTCGAATCTCAGACTATCATATCCCAAAAATACCTGGGTGGGTCGCGTGATTTCGGCCATCTCCTCGAATCCTGAAAGAGAAATAATGAATTATTTTTACAGTCTTGGTGGGTCATATTGGGGAAAAGGAGACTTATTTCATCCAAAGGACCATTATAATAATATTTTCATTTTTCCATAGATTCGAGAAAAGCAGAAGACCTCTCCCGAAGAAAAAAAAGAAGAATCAGGTAGCATCACCAATGAAACTTCGGAGCTCAAAGTACAAAAGAATAGATCTGCCTCGCCGCCACAGATCAAGCTCTTTCAAAAACAAAACAATATCTACCACTAAAGTGTTTGAAGCATTCTGTTAAAGGGTTAAAACAAACCCTAGGCCATTTGCCCGCTAAAGGGTTAAACATTTAAAGTAATACTTAATCGAACTAAAAATATATTTTTATATATACTAGGGACACCACATCAGAAAAAACCTAAATTTTTAAATTCACACCTGCAGACCAATAAAAACAAATATATACAAATTAGTTTTTATAACCGTGGTGGTCGGTCGTGCTGGGTGTTGCCTCGTCACTGTCGTCGCTACTATGCCTCTCACTATAACACAGAGATTACCAGATCGGCCTTGCTACTAAAGAGGTTGCCAGATTAATTTCTCACTCATATAATTAGTTTTCTACCCATAGCCAACAATTGCAAATACCCCCATAAGGTCATTTTTACCAGCTAAAGGCTATAAAGGATTCCTAATAGGTTAACTAATTTATCAGATGATTGGGGTAGTAGTAATACAGAGTGTCATATACAGTATAACCAATTTTATTCGTGAAAATATATTACATGATTTCTAATCCTCATCCTCATCCTCATCGTCATCCTCATCGTCATCCTCATCGTCATCCTCATCGTCATCCTCATCGTCATCGTCATCGTCATCGTCAATAAAATTAATAAACTCATTAATATTATTTTGGTCTACCAATTTCTCTTCAACATATTTTTCTACAATATCAATATTTTCCTCAGTCTTAGATGTATTATTATTATCAGGTAATATGATTTCTACTTCCCCCTTTTCTCCCTCACCTATATAGGATTTAACATTATTTTTTCCCTTTGTATATGATTTATTTCGATTTTTGAAAATGGCCCGCAACTTATATTGATTTGTTTTCCTCTGTTCTAACATCTTTTTCAAGGGGTCAATATTATTAGGTTTGAATAATATTTTTTTAGGATGATATTGTGGTACCCAAGATATATTAGCCAATTCAGATTCGATATGATCATATATAGAGAATATACGCGCCTTTCTTCCCCCTTTCGGAGTTTTATAAATTATAGCATCCCTTTCGGTCGTCATTAGAGGAATACGATGCTGAAAGTCGATTTCGATATCCAATGATGTGATCATATCAGTTCTATTCACATAAAATCCAGTCACTCGAAAATTTTCCATACTATCGAGGAGATATTTTTTCATAAAATTGGGAATAGTGATACAGAATTCCCTCGATTCATTGTTGATAGGTTGACTGTCCTTCCGATAATGAAAACCGGGAACACGCAATTTTGTTATTAGTGAGTAAATTGAGACCGATCATATATAAACCAATTTGTTCTTGATTTTCACGCCTATATAAAGGACACACCACATATAAAACCATATCGTCTTCATTTAACATAGGAAGACGGATAAACTCGAATTTTGAGTACAAAAGGGAGTCGTTGGTGTTGGCGATAGGTATAGTCATATTGTTTCCCAACCTAAATTCGTTATTATAATATTGATTCTTTGCAGCCATGAGATTCTCCAGACGTTTCTCCAAGTTCGTTAGCGTCTTATTCTCGGTGGATTGTGGAGGCAGCTTGCCACGTATTCTTGCTATGTCTTTCTCTAATTGTATCACCTGAGTCTTCCATTTTTCCGAATAGCCTTGAAATGTTATATGGCTACGGCCCAAATAATGAATATGCTTGTCAATTTTCTCCACCTTGATGAGGTCCGATGTTGAGGATGAATCGAGATAAACTTTGGGATACTTACTATGATATACCTTACCCACACTATCATATATAGCCTTGCTGGTATTATATAGGATGCCTTTGTCATTTAACCACACCTGTAAATTAAAAGCGATATTACGATGTTTAATCGTATGGCTATTTTTTTTCTTTGAACGATTATCATGATTGGCTTGATCAAACCCATCCTTTAATAATTTTGCGAATCTGCGGTTGTGTGGGATATTCTCTCGTTTGGTTATATTCAGGTCTTCAATAGATGCATTTTCCACGTGTAGGGCATAATACCCCTTCTCACCCAAATCAGAGGGAAATCCAACATTGAATGGGTTCATAAAATATGAATTGCTTAATATATCGTCATCATAGTTGGAATCCCTGTTGGATATATTGATGGTTATCGAAAGGCACGTGTCATCGACACCGTCAATATTGTGGTTGGTGGAAGAAATCTTAACCCTAGGGTCGTCATAATTGAGCACCACCACGGGCGTCAGATTTCTCCCACCCTCGCTAATGTATTTATTCCAGTTATCTTGTACACTCAACTTTTTATTATAGTCATACCAGTTACTAATATGGATGGTCTTACTCTGTCGATTATATGATTCACCATTACTTGGACCACATATTATATTTGTTTGCACACACAAATCAACCCCAAACAACTTGAGATATGAACTCGTATTTTGTAGAATGCGATCGTCTTCATCATAATTATCATTTGCATCTACCCTGCTCTTCTTATTACCACCACCGGTAAACCGAAAAGCTTGAAGAGGTTCGCAATTGGATGATATATATATTTTTTCTACAAAAATAAATGTGTAACTCTTGTTATCGTCAGAAGCAATGTGAATAATGGGCCTGTTTTCATTATTCAGTAAGCCTTCTATTTTATTGGGTGAAAATAGTTTTGTTTTATATATACTTTCCGACCTGTCCAATCTTTGACAGTATCCCAAGTTATTTCGATAACATAGTTCAAATTCTTCGGCGGGAAAATCCATTTCTCCTTTAGTGTATCTGAGGGCTAGTTCTGAAATAATATCTTTACCGTGGGCATGTTCAGCATCCACGTATAAATTAAATTTTTCATCCTCAGATAAAAATTGATTATATATTTCATCAAAGCTTTTGTTTAGCTCCATTTGGTTGGCTGATAGTGGTAGTATGGTATTAATAGTTAGAAGGATTACAAATATAACTACCGAACCCTATGTCGGCGGGCCCTATTTATCCACTAACCTCTCAGATTTTTCATTAGAAAAAATTGTAAATATAAAAAATAATAATGAGTTATGTTATACCATTAAATGTATTTATGATGATATCATTGAAGAGGATGTCCCCACCCATGACGCTGGTCACATTATTGAAATATATAACGACCTGGCAAGAGATAGAATTGATATATCCCAAACCCTATCAAACAATCTCGACATATCCATAGGCAATGAAATAATTAGTAAAATTTTCCTATTTTATGGAAAAGGACAATTAAACACGCCAACCGCATTGAGTTTTATATCTTTAACAGAAAATGTTCCGTGTCGGGCCCACATCAAATTGAACTCAATTATACATAAATTCACCAACATTACCGATTCTCTCCCTCGCGTTGCCAAATCGGTAGAACGAGTGGATAGTATCAAATCTACCATTAAAAACATGAACGCCAGAGGTATGGATGAGGTGTTTATGAAACAGACAATTCTTAAAATAGATTCTAAAGTGTTAGCATCGAAATTGGACAATATTGACGATTTAAATTTCAAACTGAAAACTAATCAAATAAAGCTCTCTGAATATCTGCAGACATTAGGGGGTAGCGTCGATTTAAGACACGTGGATGGAATTGACATCTTTTATCGAAAAAAGGCCTCCAGGATGTTTCCTGAAGCTAATGATTTTGAGGTAAAAAAACTGACAGATAAGGTCATGAATAAAACTAACCCCCGGGATGTGTTAACGGCCGATACATTAAAAAACAGTAAAAATTATCCCACCGACACTCCTTCCATAGATAAGATACTTGCCTCGAATAAATCCATACAGGATATCGAGAAGGCAATCATTAAGAAAATGAATAGGAAAAAAACTTTAAAACAAATAAGCACCAAATTCTTCAAATACACTATTGTGGGCGGTCTCGCGGTAGGTTTTTTTAAGATAATTGTACAGCCTTGGCTATTGGATTCGGCGGGATGTCATATGAATTACTGCGATGACTCCATGGTGACCAAAAGACGCAGTCGTAAAATATTGGAATATTCGTGTGCCAATAAACAAACTTCCTCATTTGCTCAGGTTTCAATACACCCATTTCACAAAGAAATTGTGGAATGGGAAAAACATAATGACGAGGGAGACTATATAATAGACTACAATGGTCACGATACTGAGACAATGGGTTTCACCCATTGTTCGGTCAGGGATGTAAATACGTACGGTCCTTGCGGTGGCTGGGGTGCTACACAAGCCGGATTCCCATTAACCACCCTCTTTAATATGGAGAATATAGAAGAAGGAACCAGTATTTCCTGCGACGATGCCCCAAACATCTTTGAAGCAGTTACCGATATTGCTTTATCTGCTGGTGTAGATATATTAGACGTGGGATTAGATGTGGCCGGTAACACGATAAAAAATATATTTTTTCCATGTATAGTTATTTTATTAATATTGGCCATATGCGTATTCACCCCTACAATCCTCAACAAGTTTCTCCCAATGGGTCACCGAAAACCTACGGCCTCACCCAGTGGCCGAATTCCAGATATTGGTCACGTAGCTGCCGGCTCTTGACATCCAATCTCCTAATCCCCACCATGTGCGCTCGCTCGACCCTCCACCTCAAAGATTTTTCAATTCCGTCTATACTTTGCATACATTTATAATTCTCATGTGTGTATGTTTGCATTAGTATGATATACGCGGTACTATCGCCAAAGGTAACATCGACGCCGAATAATTGTTCGGTATCCATATTCGGAGGTTTAGTGAAAAAGCACGCGCTACAGTGTTTAATCATAAAGTTTGTGATAATGGTATGATTTATTTTCTTATTTGGCAAGTATGTCTCTACCAGACTGGCTTGGGTGTACATTTGCCGGGCATACATTTCTAATTGAATATATTCATCGCATTCGGTCGGGGCTCCAAGAAATAGGTTCACCAGCTTCACCCCCCGCCTATACATGGTCCCAATAATATTCTCGGGGGTAATAGAGTTACCAAAAGATCGGAGAAGGTGCTCGCTTTCTGTATTGCCCTCCTTAGAATTGTAATTGGTTAACCGCATATCCCCATTTGTCACATTGACAATAATGATGGGTATGGCGGCGTCTCGCTTATAGAGATATTGTAGAATATAACATAGCGAGGTAAGGAAGGCCGTCTCGGGATATCTTTCCCCCCCGACACATTCAATATCGGCCAGTATCTCATCCAGCCACTTGCTCATCTCAACCTTGGACTTATTATGGGGGGATAAATCTATGGCCTTCATCGTATAGGGAGATCTCTTGTCGTGATCTCCATATATTCCAAATACGATGCGAATACCCCCATAATAATGATGAAGACTGTATACAATGTCTCTGAGAGATATCTTGATATGGGGCCAAAACGCGGCCATGGATCCTGTCACATCCAGCGTATAGTAGACAATTAGATTGGGGGTGGTGGCGGCGTATTGATTCGCCACTAGATTGTCCAGTATGATCTTTGGTTTACGCGGACCGCCACCGGTGGAGAGCTTTCCCCCCATCTGGCAAATACACAGTTATAAGTTAATATAAATATTAAATTTAATATAGAAATAATTTATTGAATATGGATCTCAACCAACTATATTTAGCCCAATTATGTGATTGTGTTGTGTCTAAATTGGGCCATATTAGACAGAGAGATTACAAAAATGAACATTTAATGTTGGTTAATAGATGTTGTTATTACGATCGTAATCTATTATCTCCAACTACCGTAAAAATATCGACGGAGAGACACAAAAATTTAAAATTAATTAATAAGCCAATTGCCAAGCTCTATCAAGGTTACTTAGACAATGAACACAAATGTCTTTACTTCAATCTAATTTAATCTCTTCAATCTCTTTATGCCACATATAAATATACGAGTTTAAATAGTCCCCAAAAAAAAGAGATTTTGGAAATCCTCTATATCGTGGGATTTTACAATAGGTCAGACATTTTAAAGGAGACCAAGAGTGAAATGATATTCAAAAATGGTAAAAACCAAATAAAAATAACGAAGAATAGCTCGCATGAAATCCATACTGGACAACTCGACAGAAAATGGATAATATTAGCTTGTGACAAAGATAGAACGTTAGACCGATGGTATGATCAAATTCCCATTTTGGATATGGGGGAATTTATAAACCTTTCGCAAGATCCATCAACTGGTGAGATACTTACTGTTAATAATATGGGCAACCTGTACATAAATAAATTTTGTATTCATTTGGCTTGTCTAAGTCGGAATTATTACAGTCCAGTACTTCAATCTGATGACAAGGTGGCCATGTGTAATTTTTTTTTTCCCGGGGTCCCAAATTTAATTCAATTCTATATCGGCCTAGGATACGTTACAGACCAACAAACATTTCTAACGCCACGTTCAAATTCAGAGTTATTAAACTCGGCGCCGACAATTATTATCCATGGGTTACACAGAGAGATGATTGAAAGATTTGAAACCGAATCGGCAAACCTGATGAGTGAAACAAAAAAACCGATATGGATTGACCTTCTCCAAAAATCTCTAGGACTGGGCTTTCATTCAATAACTCAACCCTTAGTAATTGATAATTATATTCTCAATATATTCTTCCCCGTAACGTGTCTTGATTTAGAAGCTTACATTAATGATTTTTATGACAAATTAAATTTTGATTTACTCATAGATATCGAAATTAAAAAAGACCCGAAACCCGCTCACAATATGATGAATCTGGATATTATTTCTTATTGTTATTTTAGAATCCGACGCGGGATCAAATCAACCGATAAGCTTTCTTTATTTAAACACATGTTATTGTCCAAACACAAAGCGGTATTTATAGCATGGTTTAAGGCTCCGAGGACAATATTATCAGGGGAAACTCGTCGTAAATTGTACGAGGAAATAATAAAGGTCTTTAGTGAAGAAATCTTTATACACTCGTCTCAGTTTCAAACTGTGGCTGAATTTAAAAGGCTAATTACTATCTTGGCCTACACCTCACCTTTTTATTATTTGTTGCCATTGAGTGAATCGTATAATGCGTTGGATTATAATCTAGTGGCGATAAGTTTTCAGTACCTTTTGGCTAAAGCGCATGCGCTATTGGACCATACCATAGATCTACCCAAGGATATACTATTGAGTGTGTTTACCTATGTGTACTTATCCCTTCGAAAACTAGTGTCCGTAGCTCTTTCGATAATAGGTGATACTGATCATACTCTACACATTACGGGTAGATATCATGCCGATTATGCAGTCTTCTTAGTTAATCACATACACTCCCCCCATTTCAATATATTGGCCCACCTAGCGAAAAAATATATACTTAACGTCTCTCGGTGTACATTAAATGATAGATCGCATGTGGGGGAATGGGGTCGTCGCCAGTCGCAAAATGCGAATATTATAGTAGATTGTGAGAACATGATGGCATTTGATATTCAAAAATTAAATGAAGATGATAATGATGGTTTTTCCAAATCTATGTTACTAACCACCGCATCCAATTCAAAGTTTGCCCAGGGGCAATTCACATTAATGTGGAATTTGAATGAACTCTATCCACCCCATGGGCTAATACACTTCGCCCTTAATAACACAAATTTCAATTATATCGATGGAGGTTCAAAGGAGGAGAAGACCCGTATCTTCAAAGGAAAATTCAAACTCTTCAATAATTATAATTCTTTTATAAAAAACAACCCTTCTTTTTCACCACAGGCAAAATCAGTTAT
>JBAKBP010026438.1:0-31686 GCA_037953745.1 Lithodes maja | reverse complement strand
CCGCCAGGGAGCAGCCAGGACACCCAGGACACCCAGGACATCGAGGAGATCGACATCGAGACGGCTGACGAGGCCTCCCCAGATGCGATTATCTACGGCGTCAAATCCAAAAGAACAATAACGAGGGTAGTGTTGCGCCCCGAAGACGAGGTCGCCGTGATGGAGTGGTTGCGGGCACATACATTCATGTATGATAAGCAGGCCCGAGAATTCAAGGACTCTGACCGGAAGTGGCGCCTGTTTGAAAAGAAGGCCAAGACTCTGACCCCTCCAATAAAAGGTAAGTTTTCCCATATTGATACGTGAAATGTTATATTATTAATATTTACGTTGTTTATCTGTGTTAGTACAAATTTGTATGTGTTTTGATGAATAGTGACACTGTTTACCTGGGTAGATACCTGTAATATTGGGTGATATATAGACATTGTTGTGTGATATATACGTTTCTATTATATGTGATTTTGTCTTGCAAACAGGTGCTCAGCTGAGGACCTGGTGCGACAACATCCGCTCCAGGTTTGGCAAGTTGACGGCAAAGAAGAGTGGTGCTGGGGCTGAAATACGGTACAGCGACCGTGATCAGTGGATCCTTGACCAGGGCAGTTTTTTCAGGGGTCACATTGTGCGGAACAAGCCTCGTAGCACCGGTAATGTGAGTGTTTATTATATATGTTATTCAAATTCAGCAATACTTATTTAATCATTTCCAATTATTCCCTTAAGGTAGTGTTTATGTTACATTTTGCTGTCATGTTATGCATGCTTTGTGGTTTCAATGAAACAATCTCCATAGATTTTTTATTTTAATTAATAATTATTTATTAACATCATTGCAACACCAAACTCCTACCCCCAAATGCCATTCATTACACTATAACACATCCCAACTCACCACATTACAGTAAAAATATTACATCCGCCTTCCTCCGATAACACAGTTCATATACCAGGCCGCATCACAACATACCATTATAAAATAATTTTCTTGTTTTCACCCCAACAAACAGTTCCCACAGCATGCCTCATCCGACACCAACGACGATGCGCCTGAGCTGGACGACCCTGTACTCGACACCAGGACAGAGGCCGAGGACTCTGCGTCTGGGGCCTCCCAGCACAGCACAACAACAGGCACCAAGCGGCAGAAGGCTTCAACCAGCTCCGCTGAAATAGAAGAGGTGAGAAAAATTATAGAAATGTGCATATGCAAAGAAATGAATGTAAGGTGTGGAAAGGTAAGACAAGTTATATAATGTTAAGAGTTGCTCTGGACTGCGAATGCGCCACTCCCACTGACACGGTAAGGCAAATATTGACATGCGCTACTAACTTCATTGATGATATAAACTAAACATATTTTATTAACATGTACCTATTATGTAATATTCCTAATACATATCTTACAGAAATCTGGAATGCAGATGGAGATTTATGTTATTTATGAGTGTGCATTGCATAATTATCCTGACGCTGTCTGATAATAATCAACTTTTTGGACATCTCTCTTTATAGATACAGCAGACGGTGACCGCCTTCCGCAAGGACATCAGTGAACTCCGGGAAAGCGTGAAGACAGGAGGTGGACGCATCAAGCCTCATGTTTCCGCATTCGTTGCCTACCTTGCGGAAGTCATGAATGAGTGGTCTGCCGATGACTGCAACACGGCTCAGCAGGAGATGACTACCTACGTGCTGCAGATGGACAAGATGGCGCGGCAACGGGCTTCGGGGGCAACTGCAACCCCAGCGAGTGCGGCACCACCCCCCGTCCAACCTCCACAACCCTCCGTCAGCGTCCAACTTGCGCCCCAGGTATACCAACAACGTGTGCCACAGCTGACTCCACACCTGGGCCAACCTCTTGGACCGGCCCCACAGTTTACGCCCACCTTGTGGGGCAGCTCCACCCCCACATATGGGACACACCTCGCGGTGCCCGCCACACCTGGGAGAAGTTTTCAGAGGCAACTCTTTGATGTGAGTCTCAACCTGGACTCCCCAAACCCAACACTACACACACCGCAGCACGAGGGGCAGTAGAGAATTTCCGTCCAATGTAAAGTTTAAAATAAAATTCTGTTGTGAATACTGTGTTTAGAATTCCAATCCCATATGCCAGTAATATGTTATAAAACAATAAATAATACTTATCTTTGCTGAAAATAGTATCTAGTAATAATACCCAAAAATATGTCCTTAAATAACATGGCAGTCAAATATTTACGACTTGACATTCATTCACAAAAGTGACTACTAAATAAAATATAGATGAATAAAATAGATGTTGAAAATATAGATGAATATAATATATGTTTTCTAAAATTAATATACACTCATCATATACAAATGCCCGCGACGGCAATAACAAAGCAAGAAAGTAATAGCCTGATACGTATAAATATGAATATATAATAATAAAATATAACTGACGCATGACAGTTACATAATAAATTACTGAATGTCATGGAAATACTGAATAATGAAATAATATGCGAAAGCAAATGACTGAAGACAAGTGAAAATGAAAGTAATAATTATTAATAAGAAACATATGAACATATCAAATTTGCAAATGATATGGACAATGGCACGCATGATTTAATTAGAAAGAGCTGCAAATTAGGTCAGTTAATATAACATTAAAATACACACAATCATCGTACCTTCATGAGTCACTGAAGCGGCTATCCTGCCAGCTCACACTGCCCCGGGTTGATGTGAAGTAGTCTGCCATGTAGCGACGCAACTCCTTTGCGTAATTAGTAGCCTGGTTTCCGGTCAGTGGCATGAGCGGCTCCAACTGGTCACCATCCCTCCAAGACCCTGGCGTCACCCTGTGGGTGACTGGGTTCTCCCTGTCAAGGAAGCCAACGGGGTGGTGACTGGGGAAACGGCGACGGATGAGGTTGTGTAGGCAACAGCATGCCAGCACCACAGACTCCACTCTCTTGGGTTGCAGGGGAATGGTGGTGAGCAAACATCTGAACCTGGAAAATAGGGAGACACAAAACATGGTTATTATCAAATACATGCCTCTGCAAAGAGAATTAGTTAGCAATGCAAGTGTATAGCCTTATTAATGGCATTAACCCCACCAAAATTAAAAGATATTTACCTGTTAGCCAAGATGCCAAAGGCATTTTCCACCACCCGTCGAGCCCTGGACAACCGGTAGGAGAAGATCATCTGACCCATGTCCGTTGAGCGATGTGGGAATGGTTTGAGTAGCCAGGGTCGCATGGGGAATGCGTCGTCAGCTAACAGGAAGTAGGGCACAGGCCTGGCACCAGTGTGTAGGGGTTGAGGAGGCGGAAGTCCCAGGGTGTTGTTCTCCAGGCCGGCCCTGATAGGTGTCTGTGCAAAGACACCACCGTCAGACCCCGAACCAGTGGCACCCACATCGCAGTACAGGAACTTGTAGTCAGCATCCACAACTGCCATAAGCACAATAGAGTGGAATCCCTTGTAGTTATAGTAAAGGGACCCAGCATTGGCAGGGCAGCGAATGGCTATGTGCTTACCATCAATAGCACCAACGGCGTGTGGAAACTGCCAGCGTTCTTCGAAGAGGTCAGCACATTTCTTCCAATCTTCGGGGGTCTTGGGGCATGGCAGAATGAGAGGGTGGTATTCTTGGTAGATGGCCTCACAGGTGTCAGGAACCAGCAGTGAAATGCTGTTATGGGCGACGCGGAAATCATAGGAGAGTGTTTGATATGAATCACCAGTCGCCAGGTAGCGCAGGGTAATGGCGAGACGAAGGGCAGGGCTCAGGGATTTCCGCCAGAAGGTGTCCTGTCTCTCTATCCTGGGTGTTATCTTCTCCACCATTTCCCAGAACATGTCCACGTCCAACCTGGTGAAGTTTCTGAAGCTGCGGTGGTCTTCGCGCATGAACTCATGCATGATATTCTCGTAGTGGCCATACATTGGCCGCCGCAGGAGCCAGTTCCGCGTCCACACTGACCTCCTCTTCCTCCTTCGTTGTTTAATGGCTATTTTCAGAGCCAACAGATCAACCTGGAGAGTTAAATCCATGGACATGGTCGCCAGGTATATGTCTATATTTTGGCGCTGGGAGGGTGTAATGAATACGTGCGCATCCATGTTGTGTGGTAGAGTGTCACCGTAGCTGTTGACGTAACGGTGGAGTCGACTGTAATGATGTTCAGCCCTGCTAGACCGCCCCTTTTTATACATCCGCTGGCCACACAACTTATGTGTGTCGGCTTTATGCGGGTGTATGCGGTTCGACTCTGAAGTCGATCGTCTGTATTCTGGAGTCGATCGGCTGAAGTCTTATAGATGCGGGTGAAGTCGGCATGTAAAAATGACCGTTATTTTTGTTTTCGGTTCGAGTCTCAAGACTTCTCCGGAGTCAAGACGACAACGTCGGCTGTATGCGGCTGTAGTCTGGTGAAGTCCGTTGGATGCGGCATACCGAGCCAACTCCAAAAGTCGGGGGACAAAAACGCTACTCTGCTGTATTCGGCGCCCGAGTCCTGTATGTGTGAAGGGGGCATAATGCCCCTTTCACACATACAGGACTCGGGCGCCGAATGCAGCCTAATGCAGCCGAGTAGCGACTCTGCTGCATGCGGCACCAAGTCGGCACCTAGTCCTACCCATGCGGCTGTAGTCGTCTGTAGTCTGGTGAAGTCCTGGCAATGCGTGTCAAGTCGCGGTCCGCGAAGAAAATGTTTGTCAGTTTTGAAATTTGGGCCAGACTTGAAATTTGTCTGGTGGATGCGGGGAGTAGTCTGCTCTAGTCGGCGCTAGTCGTACCAAGTCTTCTGTATGCGGCTGTAGTCCTTGTGTATATCGGCTCGAATTGTGTTTCATGTGTAGCATAAAGACTAATGCCCCTTTCACACATACAGGACTCGGGCGCCGAATGCAGCCTAATGCAGCCGAGTAGCTACTCTGCTGCATGCGGCACCCAGTCGGCACCTAGTCCTACCCATGCGGCTGTAGTCGTCTGTAGTCTGGTGAAGTCCTGGCAATGCGTGTCAAGTCGCGGCCCGCGAAGAAAATGTTTGTCAGTTTTGAAATTTGGGCCAGACTTGAAATTTGTCTGGTGGATGCGGGGAGTAGTCTGCTCTAGTCGGCGCTAGTCGTACCAAGTCTTCTGTATGCGGCTGTAGTCCTTGTGTATATCGGCTCGAATTGTGTTTCATGTGTAGCATAAAGACTACTGCCGCATACACCAGAGTACAGCCGCCAGACACGAGTACAACCGCAAAAGTCTGCTGAAGTCTGCTGAAGTCTTGTGCATAAATTTGCATATATTTGCATAAAATTATTAAAAATTATGCAAAAATATGAGTCATACGAGTACAACAGACAATAGCGGAATTCAGCCGCATGCAGCCGCATACAGCAGACTCCAACCACATTGACAGGAGTGCAGACGTATGACAACACCCGGAACCCAATATGGCAGAAGAGTCGAGCCAACTTAAGCAGACAACAGAAACATCCAACCGACAACACCCAACTCGAACCGCAAACAGCCGCATCAAGCTGACCAAAAAAAAAAAAAAAAAAAATCCCAACCACAGAACGGCGACACGGCCCCTATATATAGGCCCCACGCAGCGCACTTGACCCAGTATTCGACGAGATCACCCTCTTCCACTCTCCTTCTCATTCTCCTCCCTTCCTCCCTTCTCCTCCTCCTCTCTGCTTCTCATTCAACTCCCTCCCTCTCTTCTCCTCCTCCTCTTGCTTCTCATTCTCCTTCCCTCCCTTCTCCTCCTCATTCTCCTCCCTCCCTTCTTTTCCTCCTCTCTCCCTACTTTTCCTCCTTCTCCTCCTGTCTTCGTTCTTTTCCTCCTTCTTCCTCCCTTCTTCTCATCCACCTCTTCCCTCCCTCACTACCTCCCTACTACCCCCTGTTCTTCTCTTCCTACTCTCTTCCCTCTCATTTAACCTGCTGAGTGCCAGCCAATTTTGACGGTGTGCTTCTGCCAGTGCCAGATTTTTTTTGGTTTTTTTTTGGGGGGGGGGCTAAATCTATCAAGTTGGGAGAGAAAGGAAGGATAATGGTAAAAAAAACACTCCCCTCGCCAGAAAACAGGTCCCCGATGGTCCCGAAAGTAGCTGAAAAGACACTATAGACTACAGAGACTTTTATGGTATCGGAATGTATGGGTGGGAGGGTGGTTTTGGGGTTGATGGGGGGAAGGTAGAAGGGTAATTGACTTGTGTTTTGACAGATATGAAGCCGATTGGTGAGGTACTTTCGCCACCACGGATTTTCCTTTTTTTCCTTTTCTTCGTACGGATACGCTGGAAGTGGGTGGTGGGAGGCAGTTGGGGGTGTGGTGGGGGGAAGGCAGAAGGGTAAGGGACTTGTCACACAAATATGGAACCGATTGGTGCAGTCGTTTCGCCGCCACATATTTTCCTTTTTTGTTTTCCTTCTGACGGGACCGACAGTCAGCGTGTGGGTAGGAGGAGGGATTTGGGATTTTTGTGGTGGGTAGCCAAAAGGGTAAGGTACATGTGGTAAAAATATGAAAGCCATAGGTGCAGTCGTTTCGCTGCTACGATGTTTTTTCGGCGAGGACGTATATACCTCCGTTGGCCACAGAACCTGTATGTGTCGGCTTTATGCCAGTGTATGCGGTTCGACTCTGAAGTCGATCGTCTGTATTCTGGAGTCGATCGGCTGAAGTCTTATAGATGCGGGTGAAGTCGGCATGTAAAAATGACCGTTATTTTTTTGGTCGGTTCGAGTCTCAAGACTTCTCCGGAGTCAAGACGACAACGTCGGCTGTATGCGGCTGTAGTCTGGTGAAGTCCTTTGGATGCGGCATACCGAGCCAGCTCCAAAAGTCGGGGGACAAAAACGCTACTCTGCTGTATTCGGCGCCCGAGTCCTGTATGTGTGAAGGGGGCATAAGAGCCTGACCATGCCCAGGAGTTGTCTGTAGAGGGACGAGGACTTATGCCCCTTTCACACATACAGGACTCGGGCGCCGAATGCAGCAGAGTAGCGTTTTTGTCCCCCGACTTTTGGAGCTGGCTCGGTATGCTGCATCCAAAGGACTTCACCAGACTACAGCCGCATACAGCCGACGTTGTCGTCTTGACTCCGGAGAAGTCTTGAGACTCGAACCGACCAAAAAAATAACGGTCATTTTTACATGCCGACTTCACCCGCATCTATAAGACTTCAGCCGATCGACTTCAGAATACAGACGATCGACTTCAGAGTCGAACCACCGCATACACTGGCATAAAGCCGACACATACAGGTTCTGTGGCCAACGGAGGTATATACGTCCTCGCCGAAAAAACATCGTAGCAGCGAAACGACTGCACCTATGGCTTTCATATTTTTACCACATGTACCTTACCCTTTTGGCTACCCACCACAAAAATCCCAAATCCCTCCTCCTACCCACACGCTGACTGTCGGTCCCGTCAGAAGGAAACAAAAAAAGGAAAATATGTGGCGGCGAAACGACTGCACCAATCGGTTCCATATTTGTGTGACAAGTCCCTTACCCTTCTGCCTTCCCCCCACCACACCCCCAACTGCCTCCCACCACCCACTTCCAGCGTATCCGTACGAAGAAATGGAAAAAAAGGAAAATCCGTGGTGGCGAAAGTACCTCACCAATCGGCTTCATATCTGTAACACAAGTCAATTACCCTTCTACCTTCCCCCCATCAACCCCAAAACCACCCTCCCACCCATACATTCCGATACCATAAAAGTCTCTGTAGTCTACAGTGTCTTTTCAGCTACTTTCGGGACCATCGGGGACCTGTTTTCTGGCGAGGGGAGTGTTTTTTTAACCATTATCCTTCCTTTCTCTCCCAACTTGATAGATTTAGCCCCCCCCCCCCCCCCCAAAAAAAAAAAAAAAAAAAAAAATCTGGCACTGGCAGAAGCACACCGTCAAAATTGGCTGGCACTCAGCGGGTTAAATGAGAGGGAAGAGAGTAGGAAGAGAAGAACAGGGGGTAGTAGGGAGGTAGTGAGGGAGGGAAGAGGTGGATGAGAAGAAGGGAGGAGGAGGAGAAGGGAGGAGAGTGGAGGAGGAGAAGGGAGAAGGGCCTTTGTTGTTCTATTGGGTCCTGGCATGGTGTACAGGCGGTTGAGGTGCGGGTAGAGGTGTACGTCGTGGGTGATCTCGTCGAATACTGGGTCAAGTGCGCTGCGTGGGGCCTATATATAGGGGCCGTGTCGCCCTTCTGTGGTTGGGAATTTTTTTTTATTTTTTTTGGTCAGCTTGATGCGGCTGTTTGCGGTTCGAGTTGGGTGTTGTCGGTTGGATGTTTCTGTTGTCTGCTCAAGTTGGCTCGACTCTTCTGCCATATTGGGTTCCGGGTGTTGTCATACATCTGCACTCCTGTCAATGTGGTTGGAGTCTGCTGTATGCGGCTGCATGCGGCTGAATTCCGCTATTGTCTGTTGTACTCGTATGACTCATATTTTTGCATAATTTTTAATAATTTTATGCAAATATATGCAAATTTATGCACACGACTTCAGCAGACTTCAGCAGACTTTTGCGGCTGTACTCGTGTCTGGCGGCTGTACTCTGGTGTATGCGGCAGTAGTCTTTATGCTGCACATGAAACACAATTCGAGCCGATATACACAAGGACTACAGCCGCATACAGAAGACTTGGTACGACTAGCGCCAACTAGAGCAGACTACTCCCCGCATCCACCAGACAAATTTCAAGTCTGGCCCAAATTTCAAAACTGACAAACATTTTCTTCGCGGGCCGCGACTTGACACGCATTGCCAGGACTTCACCAGACTACAGACGACTACAGCCGCATGGTTAGGACTAGGTGCCGACTGGGTGCCGCATGCAGCAGAGTAGCTACTCGGCTGCATTAGGCTGCATTCGGCGCCCGAGTCCTGTATGTGTGAAAGGGGCATTAGCCTTGATTTGCATACCGAGCCAGGAGCGAGTGTAGCACCCGAGACTACAGCTCGCTCGTAGTGCCGGTATAGTAGAGTAACGTAATTTATCTGTCCTTGTGTTCTCTACAGTCTTTTCCTGGGTTCTCGCTTTCGGTGCTGGGACTCGTTGTTCCTGTGACTTGGCCTGCTAGCTAGAACACATGGGGATGATGAGTGGGATATATCTTTATTTTACTATGCATTGCAGCTCTTTAAGTATATATATGTAACACTTTACAATACACATTACTCACACACAAGACAACACTATTAATACTTTCATGTATCAATTAACTGCACTGTCGTTTTGCTGCTGTGTCCGGAGTTCTGTTGCGTAGGGCGCATACGGACTCGGAGGGGAGACAGAGTGAGAGAAGCGAAGTAGCCTATGCGGTAGTAGGCTACCGGCGCAGTACTGTTGCCTGCAACCTTTTAGTTATTCCAAGTATAGATTCATTATTATAATAAGTGAATACTATTTATGTTCCTCCCATGTGTATTATTAGGTATCTATCTACTGGATCATGAACATCTTGTATGCTACATGCTAGTGCATGTTAGTAGGGGACAGTTAGTGTAGTGCACGCGCTTTCAAGTAGGCGTGTACATTTGTCCTTTAGCATTTCACTGTCATACCTTTAGCCTGCTTCTATTCTACATTATTAGAGGCTTAATATTAACGTAGTTTCTTGAGTATTGCATTTCTTTAGTAATAACGTAACCTATAAATGTCTGAGGGAGTTTAGCCTCATAGCCTACCCCTGTTGTACACTTTCGCCGAGTTAAGGTACCTCGTTACCGTAGACGATAACTCTGTAGGGCGTTGGTGCTTTTGTTGTCTGGAGCATATAGTATTTGGGACTGGAATCGAGCGTGTCGGTGTCACTTAAGCCATTTCTGTCCTACGATCAAGAATCCCGAATATGTATTGCCGATCCAGCCGTAACAATATATATATATATATATATATATATATATATATGTATGTATAATTATATACTGTACTGTATATATATACTGTACTGAATATGCAGCGAAGATAAAGTGAAAGGAAGAGGATTGAGAAAGGAGTGAAACAAAGCGAAACGAATTAAAACAAACTTAGAACATAGGTGGGTGAAAACTATATATCAGAATGGGTGGATCTAATTACTGAATGGAATAATACAACACAAGAGAAAGGTAAGGAAGAGGGACGCAGGGTTAACTCTCTCAATCAGAGGGCGCATTTGTGCATTATGTTTCATAGCATTTGAAAATTTACCACAGATTGGGAAGGAGCAAAAAGGAATAAAGAGGGTTAATAGAATCTTAATTAACCCTCTTGACTCCCACAAGTATTTCCTATTCTGAATAAAATCATCAAATATTTTCCATAATAAAATTAAGAAAGGTGTCTTCGTATACTGAAGATGGCAAACAACGATTGCCAAATAAAGGGGAGTTGTCGATAAAGTAGAGGAAATTATATAGTGTATATGAAAGATGGGCGTATGGCGATATTGTCAAAGAAAAAATGAAAACAAAATAAGGGCAAACCTGAAGTATAAGAAAATTAAAATGTATAATATAAAAGAAGATGACGGGTAACTGACTAGAATGACAGAAAATGGAAAAGTAAGCGAAAGAGGTGAATGAGAGCAAAAGGTAGCAATGGAAAAGAGGATAGTGTGTGAGTGAGAGAGATGCGCAGAAAATTAAAAGTAACGGGCGGGTATATAAACAAATACGAAAAATAAAAATAAAAGGGGAGAAGCGGCCTGAAAAAAGCTAAGATAATTAATGAAGAGCAGGCAATGAGAGAAGAGCAACTGTAGGAAATTTAAAAGGAAAATGGTACTTTACTTATTCTTACTAATGAGGAAAAGTGATAACAAGATTGCATAGCACACAACAAAAGGAAAAGGAGGAAGCGAAGAACGAGAAACGGGCACAAAGATCGAGTATGTGTCGATTGGGCATAAGAAGGAAAGTCGGAAATTAAGGGGACATGGGCCGGTTTTCTAGACCACTTTCTCCCTCATGTTTAGCCCCATTAGTTCTCAGATGTTAAGATGTTTGCCCCAATAGATAGTCAATTTTAAGACCTTTCGCCCCACTTCTTCGTCTACATTTAGACCTTGTGTGCTATTAAGGTGTCTATTTTTTCCCTGGCGAACGATAGTGAGCCTGTAATGATGAAAGAATCGGCCTTCGGCCGGGAAATTTTTCTACCGAAAAATGTACAAATTTAATCTAGAAGGGGGATCTAATGGATATTTTTTTAAATTTGATGGAGGTCTAGGGAGGAAACTAGAAAAATAATGAATACATGCAAACATCGACCAAAAAGTTAAAGGAGCCTCCGAAATGGTGATTGATTGAATGAAATATAGTAGATGAGCAAAATGACACCTGCTAAAGAGTAAAGGGCAAAATGACACCTGCTTAAGAGTAAAGGGAAAAATGACACCTGCTAAAGAGTAAAGGGAAAAATGACACCTGCTAAAGAGTAAAGGGCAAAATGACACCTGCTAAAGAGTAAAGGGAAAAATGACACCTGCTAAAGAGTAAAGGCCAAATTACACCTGCTAAAGAGTAACGGGCAAAATGACACCTGCTAAAGAGTAAAGGGCAAAATGACACCTGCTAAAGAGTAAGGGCAAAATGACACCTGCTAAAGAGTAAAGGGAAAAATGACACCTGCTAAAGAGTAAAGGGCACAAAGAAAAGAAAGGAGAAAGAGGAAAGTAAAGAGTAAAAGAAGCAAATGAAAAAGAACAAAAAGGAGGAGTATAGTAAGGAATGAAAGAAGGGTGTTGGAAAGAAAGTAAACTGACAAAGAGGAGAAGGAGTAAAGTAAAGGAATGAAAGAAGGGTGTTGCGAAAGAGTAAATGACAAAGAGGAAAGAGGAGAAAAGGGAGTAATTTAAGGAATGAAAGAGGGTGTTGAGAAAGAAAGTATTAACTGATAAAGAGGAGAAGGAGTAAAGTAAAGGCATGAAAGAAGGGTGTTGTGTAAGAAAGTAAAATGAGACGGAGGAAAGAGCAGGAGAAGTAAAGTATGGAATGAAAGAAGGGCAAAAAAGAGAGATTGCACGGAGAAGTAGATAAGGAAAGTAACAGCTGATATAGAGTAAATGACAGAGGAAATTGGAGGAGCAAGCGTATAGTAAATAATGAAGGAAAAGTGTTGCGAAAGAGAGTAAATGACATAGGGAATAGAAGAGGAATAAATTAAATAAGGAATGAAAGACGGAAAAAAAGGGAGATTGCACGAAATTGAAGACCGATAGATAGGAAACCGATAAGGAAAGTAGCAGCTGAAATGGAGTAAATGACGAAGAAGAAAGAGGAGGAGAAGGAGTAAAGTAACGGCATGCAAGAAGTGTGTTGCGAAAGAGCGATATGTGGCCTGGGAAGACCTCGGTAGATTCAATTCCCTCGACCATAAACTGTCCAAGTGAAACATGGGCAGATAGATGGTCGAGCAAGGAAGGAGAGGTGGGAATTGCGAGGAGATGAAATAATTGATGGAAGGAAGAGAAGGAGTTACAGAAGGAAGGAAGGAGAGGTGGGAGGAAGATAACTGATGATGTAAGGAAGAGGAGAATAAAAGGCAACAGAGATGGAAGTACAAGAAGAAACAATAGATAATGTGAGTAAGAGAATGAGATACGGAATGAAGGAGAGGTGGGAACAAGTAAATGGATGATGTAGGGAAGCAGAGAATGACAGGAAAAGGAGAGGGAAGTACGTGAAGAAACAATAAATAATGGATGTCAGGGAAGGAGACTCGGATGGAAGGAGTGGTGGAAAGTAAGCAAACTGTGGAAGGATGAGTAGGAAGGCATGAAGGAGAGAGAGAGTTGAGAGAAAAACTTGGAAATAGGGAGGGGCAGGGGGGAGAGAGAAGTGGGAAGTACGGTCGCGCTAATAAGTCATGTCCCAGCTGTCATTACGTTTGGATTGCTCTGTGCTTTATTATTTTTTGTCAGATGTTGAATAGGGTGGGTAAGTGTAGGAAAATGTTTTCATATTTCACTCGATATGAAGAAATGGAGCTTAGATATTGCTGATACCAATTATTGATAAAAGCATACTTGGTGCTGAGAAATCACTTATTAGCGCGACTGTACAAGAAGATGAAATCATTGATGGGAGAAGAGGAGTGAAGGATCGGTGGGTAGGAAAAGAAGGTGCAATAAATGGTGGGAAGGGATGGGTGGAGGATAGGTGGGTAGGACGACAACATGTAATAAAGGGATGGGATGAGAGGAGTTAAAGATTGGTGGATAGAAATAGACGATGAAATAACTTACGGGTAGAGATTAGTGAAATATCGGAGGCTAGGACGACTAGATGTAATAAATGTTGAAAGGAAGAGAAGGAAAAAGGCAATAATTGATGAAGGGAAGTGGAGGAGGGAATACAAAGGAAATATGATGATTGACGCTTGTAAGAAGTACCGATAGAAGGGGGGAATGGTGAAGAAGAGAAGGGGAACGTTATATTGAGAAGAAAAGAGAGGTATAGGAAAATAAATAAGGGGGGGTAGTTGGACGAAGAGGTATGAAAGACGTTCATAAGATGAAAGGCAGAGGAAAACAGTGGTAGTACTATATAAAGGTATATAAGAAGCTCTATAAACACAGATAATTTGGAAAACAGGTGGAAGGAAGGAGGGAAATAGAATATAGGTAAATAGTAATGAAGAAGGTTGATAAGACCTAATGGAGTGAATTATTTGGAGATGGGGAAGGAAGGAAGGAAGGAAGAACGGAAGGAAGGAAGAAAGGCAGGAAAGAAGGAAGGAAGGAGGAGGTAATAAATAAATAAATGGTGGGAAGAAAGAGGAAGAGGAATGAAGATTACCCCCTTGAGAACCGTCTATTCTGGTTATTCTGAAGGTAGAGGAACCTGATTGCCTTGATTAACCCCTACTGTACAGGCGACGTCTTATAAATGTTAATCTACCTATGCTTAGAGGATTTTGTGCAGCTTAAGGAGGAGCTGTGGTAGTAAAAAGGGTTAATTGAGATAGTTCGAAGCCTCTTAATTGCTGGAGGTCCTTCTGAAACTGAATATTGTCGTCTAATAGTTACCAGAACGAAAAGGACGTCACCGGTACTGTATGGGTTAAGGAAGAATCTGGTAAATTGACCCCTTGAGGATTAAGACACGTCTTAGCAGTATATTTTGGCTATCCTTAGACAATTGTATTCAGCTTAGGAAGGATCTGTGGGAGTCAGAGGCATAATCGAGTTGGTTTTAGCCCCTTAAATTCCTAGAGGTCCTTCCTAAAGTGCACCAAATTGTCTAATGATAGCCACAATACACTAATAAAACGCGTCAGAATCCTCAAGGGATTAAGGGGAAATTTCCACTTGAGGGATATTTTTCTAGACTCCATTCTCCCTCATGTTTAGCCTCATTGCTTTTGAGATTTTAAAACTTTCACCCCATTAGTTTGGCGATTTTAAGAACTGCCGCCCCATTTATGTCAATGTTAACCCCTTCTGTACCGGCACCGTCCTTTCAACTTGATTGTGGCTACTACTAATCAATTTTATTCAGTTTAGGAAGGATCTCTAGCATTTGTAAGTCTTCGAACTATCTCAATTAACCCTTTCAACTACCACAGATCCTTCCTAAGCTGTATAAAATCGTCTATATATAGGTAGAATAAAATATATCAGACGTCGCTGGTACAGGAAGGGTTAAGACCTTTCGACAGTGAACCTGTAATTTAAGAGGAACCGGCCTTCGGCCGGGATATTTTTCTACCGAAAAATTTACATATTTATCTTGAAAGAGGCTCAAGGGTGAAATTTTAAGTTTGATGGAGATCTAGGGAACAAACTAAAAACCACCCCTTAATATATTCGATTTGGAGGAATCATCGAAGAGGGATAAGGAGAAAAATAAAGCAAACAAAGTAATGGTGGTCAAAAGAGATAACACAGAGGGAATATAATTGAAAACAAACAGTCAAGAACAGCTAAAATGGTGAAAAACAATTACACTGATGAATATAACAGTACAATATAAAATAAGAACGTACTGAATCGTGCTAACCACGTGAAACAGATTGGCAAATATGTATATACAAAATATATACAAAAAACCCTAAAATAATTAAGCGTTATAAGGACATTAAACACTAAAGCTAATGCAAGATTAATAATAACATCAGGTAAGGCTTAATGGGAGGTGTTTAGTGTGCTGCCTAAGCCTCCAGCAAGCTTAACATCAAACCACCCAAGACCACCTTCCGAGCTAAATTTGTACATTTTTCGGTAGAAAAAAAAGGTCCCGGCCTAAGGCCGATTCCTCCTAAATTACAGGCTCGCTAATGTTCGCCAGAAAAAGATCGAATACTAAATGGCATGAAAGGTCTAATAATGGACAGATATGGGGTGACACTTCATGAAATCGCCAAAATTATGGGATGAATTATTTAAAATCTCAAGACCAATTGAGCTATGCACGAGGGAGAAGGGGGTCCAGCAAAAAAAAACTTAAGGGACACTAATCTTCCCTTAAAATACTTAGGGTTGTGTGCAAATGTGTATATTTTCTTAAAGCTGCGTAGAGACAAAAAATAATAAGTTTATACAGATGAAATTTCTATTTCTATGATAAATATGAACGACAACCCAAAACAGATAATATATATAGCTTGCACAAACTAGCCAAGATCCAACATGAAGACAAAGAAGAGAGAAATAAAGGTGAAAAGGGATATTTTTTGTGACAGAAAACAGTCAAGGTTTAGAAAGAAGAGAAACAAAAAACGGAGACATCGAGGAGAAATACGAACAAGACAGTATACAAAGTAAAAAAAACTAAAAATCTTCTGAACTGTGCAATTCAAAGGATGCAACAGAAAAAAAAGGTGCCAAATTAGCTAAATCACGCTTTCAGAAAACAGTCAAAATCAAGAGAGAAGAGAAAGGAAGGAGAAATCAATGAGAACTAAGGGGAAAAGGCAGCCTAAAGAGAATAAGCGATGGAACAGCTAAGTGCCAACCCCGCTCTCACATACCCGTATCTCACAACTTGAAGGCGCGGGAAAAGCACAACCAAACGGGAGGGAACGGGAAAAAAGTATGGAAATTGAAAGCGGAAATGAAAAACGCAGAGATGGAAAGAGAGAGAGAGAGAGAGAGAGAGTAAAAAAAGACAATAAGAAACAAGAAAGTGTACGAACATATAAAAAAAGCACAACGAAACGGGAGGGAACGGAGAAAAGTATGGAAAGTGAAAGCGGAAATGAATAACGCAGGCATGAAGAGAGAATAAAAAAAAATATATATATATACTATAGCGTAAATAATAAGTGGAAAGGCACTACGCAACTGGATGGAACTGAGGAAGAATGGACATTGAAAGCGGAAATGAGAAACGCAGATATGAAGAGAGAAAGAGTAAAACAAGACAATAAGAAACAAGAAAGTGTACGAAAATGTAAATAAAGCACAACGAAACGGGGGAGAACTAAAGAATATGATAATAGAATGCGAACATGTGAAACGCAGATATGAAGAGGCAATAAAACAAAGAAAATACAAAGTGTACGAACATTTTAATAAGTGGACAAGCACAACGAAACAGAGGGGAACTGAAGAAGTATGGACATTGAAAGCGGAAAATAGATACGCAGATTTGAGGAAAGCGTAAGATAATAAACTGATACATACGAACATGTAAATAATGAATGGAGAAGCACAAAGGAACAGGAGGAAACTGATCACCATGGCAAGTGGAAACAGACATGGTGAAACATAGATTTGAAGACAAAGTAAAGTCAAAATAATGACATTAAAAAAGGAAAAAAAAAAAAAAAATTGGTGCAAGAACGAAAGAACAGAACAATTATATGCATTGATTAATAATAATGGAAATTGATTGTATTCAAATAGGACAATAACAGACATGCAAGGTTAAAAAGTAACAGTACAAGCATTAAAACAGACTAAAACATATATTATGCAATCATCGATAGTAATAGAAATTGAGCGTATAATCATAGGTGTAAGAAGAAAACTATTAAGAAAACGAGGAAACAATGGAACAAGCTTTAAGGGGGGGAAGGGCCCGGTTTTCTGGACCACTTTCTCCATCATGTTTAGCCCCATTAGTTTTCAGATGTTAGATGTTTGCCCCATTAGTTAGTCGATTTCAAGACATTTCGCCCCATTTCTTCGTCAATATTTATACCTTTCGTGCTATTTAGGTGTCGATTTTTTCCCTGGCGAACGATAGTGAGCCTGTAATGTTGGAAGAACCGGCCTTCGGGGCCGGGACATTTTTCTACCAAAGAAAGTATAAATTAATCTAGAAGGGGGATTTATTGCATGTTCTTTTTTTTTTTTTTACATTTGATAGAGGTCTAGGAAGGAAAGTAGAAAAATAATGAATACATGCAAAAATCGCCCAAAAGAGGCACTAACATGAATAGCAGAGACATTTAGTAAACATTGAATAACACAAACAAAATATCACGAGGATAGAAACCAGAACGTTTGCATTTTGGAGATAGGAATATGATGATGGCACACCCTACTGGGACAGGGTAATAAGGCCATCTTTAAGGGGAGATAGGAAAATGATGATGGCACACCCTCCTGGGACAGGGTAAGGCCATCTTTAAGGGGAGATGGGGCGTTTGCATGGACACCTTTGTTTCTCAAGTGTAGTTCCATTAGTTTTCAGATTTTAAGACGTTCGCGCCCATTAGTTTGGCGATTTTTAGACTGTTCGCCCTTTTTCTTTGTCATTCGTGTCATTTAGGTGTCTATTTTTTCGTGGCGAGCGGTAGCGAGCCTGTAATTTAGGAGAAACCGGCCTTCGGCCGGGAATTTTTCTACCGAAAAATGTACAAATATATGTTGCAGGGGGATCCTGTTTTTTTCTTTTTGAGTTTGATGTAGGTCTAGGGAGGAAACTAGAAAAAATAATAAATTCATGAAAAAATCGACCAAAAATGAGCCATCCCTTAAAAAATAATATGACGGATGGACGAATTATAAACGTGATATCAGATGAAGTTTGTTTAAAAATATAAATAGACAATACTAAACGAAAACATTAATTAATAGAGACAGATATTCGATGTTAACCCTTTCAAGCTCCAATACGCATTTCTGTTTTGTTTTTCTGGTAATTATTAGACGATTTCATTCAGATTAGGAAGGGTGTATGGAAGTCAGAGGGTTGATTGAGAGAGTCTTTACCCTTTAAATGCCCAAAGATCCTTCCTAAGCTGCATACAATCGTCTAATGATAAACAAAATATACTGATTAAACGCGTCAGAGCTTCAAGGGGTTAAACAATGTGTAAAGGTTGTTACTTACATTTTAATTAATTTTGAATATAAAAGATGTCCACAAAGGAAAAAAAGGTAATTGTTATTATTTTTAGTTTCCATTCTGCTCAGTTTGCTTTCTGAACGAAAATCATATTTAGTTAACGGTAAGTCAAATGTTGTAGAACACCGGATATGTGTGATGGCTTTCATTAATTTCATTGGAGGTTATTGGCGTTGAGGTGAAATTAATAAAGAATAGATTAGACAATACAGGAAATAGATTAGACAATACAGGTAATAGATTAGACAACACAGGTAATAGATTAGACAACACAGGTAATAGATTAGACAACACAGGTAATAGATTAGACAACACAGGTAATAGATTAGACAACACAGGTCATAGATTAGACAACACAGGTCATAGATTAGACAACACAGGTCATAGATTAGACAACACAGGTCATAGATTAGACAACACAGGTCATAGATTAGACAACACAGGTCATAGATTAGACAACACAGGTAATAGATTAGACAACACAGGTAATAGATTAGACAACACAGGTAATAGATTAGACAACACAGGTAATAGATTAGACAACACAGGTAATAGATTAGACAACACAGGTAATAGATTAGACAACACAGGTAATAGATTAGACAACACAGGTAATAGATTAGACAACACAGGTAATAGATTAGACAACACAGGTAATAGATTAGACAACACAGGTAATAGATTAGACAACACAGGTAATAGATTAGACAACACAGGTAATAGATTAGACAACACAGGTAATAGATTAGACAACACAGGTAATAGATTAGACAACACAGGTAATAGATTAGACAACACAGGTAATAGATTAGACAACACAGGTAATAGATTAGACAACACAGGTAATAGATTAGACAACACAGGTAATAGATTAGACAACACAGGTAATAGATTAGACAACACAGGTAATAGATTAGCCAACACAGGTAATAGATTAGCCAACACAGGTAATAGATTAGCCAATACAGGTAATAGATTAGCCAATACAGGTAATAGATTAGCCAATACAGGTAATAGATTAGACAATACAGGTAATAGATTAGACAATACAGGTAATAGATTAGACAATACAGGTAATAGATTAGCCAATACAGGTAATAGATTAGCCAATACAGGTAATAGATTAGACAATACAGGTAATAGATTAGACAATACAGGTAATAGATTAGACAATACAGGTAATAGATTAGACAATACAGGTAATAGATTAGACAATACAGGTAATAGATTAGACAATACAGGTAATAGATTAGACGATACAGGTAATAGATTAGACGACACAGGTAATAGATTAGACAATACAGGTAATAGATTAGACAATACAGGTAATAGATTAGACAATACAGGTAATAGATTAGACGATACAGGTAATAGATTAGACGACACAGGTAATAGATTAGACAACACAGGTAATAGATTAGACAACACAGGTAATAGATTAGACAACACAGGTAATAGATTAGACAACACAGGTAATAGATTAGACAACACAGGTAATAGATTAGACAACACAGGTAATAGATTAGACAACACAGGTAATAGATTAGACAACACAGGTAATAGATTAGACAACACAGGTAATAGATTAGACAACACAGGTAATAGATTAGACAACACAGGTAATAGATTAGACAACACAGGTAATAGATTAGACAACACAGGTAATAGATTAGACAACACAGGTAATAGATTAGACAACACAGGTAATAGATTAGACAACACAGGTAATAGATTAGACAACACAGGTAATAGATTAGACAACACAGGTAATAGATTAGACAACACAGGTAATAGATTAGACAACACAGGTAATAGATTAGACAACACAGGTAATAGATTAGACAACACAGGTAATAGATTAGACAACACAGGTAATAGATTAGACAACACAGGTAATAGATTAGACAACACAGGTAATAGATTAGACAACACAGGTAATAGATTAGACAACACAGGTAATAGATTAGACAACACAGGTAATAGATTAGACAACACAGGTAATAGATTAGACAACACAGGTAATAGATTAGACAACACAGGTAATAGATTAGACAACACAGGTAATAGATTAGACAACACAGGTAATAGATTAGACAACACAGGTAATAGATTAGACAACACAGGTAATAGATTAGACAACACAGGTAATAGATTAGACAACACAGGTAATAGATTAGACAACACAGGTAATAGATTAGACAACACAGGTAATAGATTAGACAACACAGGTAATAGATTAGACAACACAGGTAATAGATTAGACAACACAGGTAATAGATTAGACAACACAGGTAATAGATTAGACAACACAGGTAATAGATTAGACAACACAGGTAATAGATTAGACAACACAGGTAATAGATTAGACAACACAGGTAATAGATTAGACAACACAGGTAATAGATTAGACAACACAGGTAATAGATTAGACAACACAGGTAATAGATTAGACAACACAGGTAATAGATTAGACAACACAGGTAATAGATTAGACAGCACAGGTAATAGATTAGACAGCACAGGTAATAGATTAGACAGCACAGGTAATAGATTAGACAGCACAGGTAATAGATTAGACAGCACAGGTAATAGATTAGACAGCACAGGTAATAGATTAGACAGCACAGGTAATAGATTAGACAGCACAGGTAATAGATTAGACAGCACAGGTAATAGATTAGACAGCACAGGTAATAGATTAGACAGCACAGGTAATAGATTAGACAGCACAGGTAATAGATTAGACAGCACAGGTAATAGATTAGACAGCACAGGTAATAGATTAGACAGCACAGGTAATAGATTAGACAGCACAGGTAATAGATTAGACAGCACAGGTAATAGATACTCATAGTCATAGATTAGACAGCTCAGGTAATAGATTACAGCAGTAGTTCAGTGCACAGGTAATAGATTAGACAGCACAGGTAATAGATTAGACAGCACAGGTAATAGATTAGACAGCACAGGTAATAGATTAGACAGCACAGGTAATAGATTAGACAGCACAGGTAATAGATTAGACAGCACAGGTAATAGATTAGACAGCACAGGTAATAGATTAGACAGCACAGGTAATAGATTAGACAGCACAGGTAATAGATTAGACAGCACAGGTAATAGATTAGACAGCACAGGTAATAGATTAGACAGCACAGGTAATAGATTAGACAGCACAGGTAATAGATTAGACAGCACAGGTAATAGATTAGACAGCACAGGTAATAGATTAGACAGCACAGGTAATAGATTAGACAGCACAGGTAATAGATTAGACAGCACAGGTAATAGATTAGACAGCACAGGTAATAGATTAGACAGCACAGGTAATAGATTAGACAGCACAGGTAATAGATTAGACAGCACAGGTAATAGATTAGACAGCACAGGTAATAGATTAGACAGCACAGGTAATAGATTAGACAACACAGGTAATAGATTAGACAACACAGGTAATAGATTAGACAACACAGGTAATAGATTAGACAACACAGGTAATAGATTAGACAACACAGGTAATAGATTAGACAACACAGGTAATAGATTAGACAACACAGGTAATAGATTAGACAACACAGGTAATAGATTAGACAACACAGGTAATAGATTAGACAACACAGGTAATAGATTAGACAACACAGGTAATAGATTAGACAACACAGGTAATAGATTAGACAACACAGGTAATAGATTAGACAACACAGGTAATAGATTAGACAACACAGGTAATAGATTAGACAACACAGGTAATAGATTAGACAACACAGGTAATAGATTAGACAACACAGGTAATAGATTAGACAACACAGGTAATAGATTAGACAACACAGGTAATAGATTAGACAACACAGGTAATAGATTAGACAACACAGGTAATAGATTAGACAACACAGGTAATAGATTAGACAACACAGGTAATAGATTAGACAACACAGGTAATAGATTAGACAACACAGGTAATAGATTAGACAACACAGGTAATAGATTAGACAACACAGGTAATAGATTAGACAACACAGGTAATAGATTAGACAACACAGGTAATAGATTAGACAACACAGGTAATAGATTAGACAACACAGGTAATAGATTAGACAACACAGGTAATAGATTAGACAACACAGGTAATAGATTAGACAACACAGGTAATAGATTAGACAACACAGGTAATAGATTAGACAACACAGGTAATAGATTAGACAACACAGGTAATAGATTAGACAACACAGGTAATAGATTAGACAACACAGGTAATAGATTAGACAACACAGGTAATAGATTAGACAACACAGGTAATAGATTAGACAACACAGGTAATAGATTAGACAACACAGGTAATAGATTAGACAACACAGGTAATAGATTAGACAACACAGGTAATAGATTAGACAACACAGGTAATAGATTAGACAACACAGGTAATAGATTAGACAACACAGGTAATAGATTAGACAACACAGGTAATAGATTAGACAACACAGGTAATAGATTAGACAACACAGGTAATAGATTAGACAACACAGGTAATAGATTAGACAACACAGGTAATAGATTAGACAACACAGGTAATAGATTAGACAACACAGGTAATAGATTAGACAACACAGGTAATAGATTAGACAACACAGGTAATAGATTAGACAACACAGGTAATAGATTAGACAACACAGGTAATAGATTAGACAACACAGGTAATAGATTAGACAACACAGGTAATAGATTAGACAACACAGGTAATAGATTAGACAACACAGGTAATAGATTAGACAACACAGGTAATAGATTAGACAACACAGGTAATAGATTAGACAACACAGGTAATAGATTAGACAACACAGGTAATAGATTAGACAACACAGGTAATAGATTAGACAACACAGGTAATAGATTAGACAACACAGGTAATAGATTAGACAACACAGGTAATAGATTAGACAACACAGGTAATAGATTAGACAACACAGGTAATAGATTAGACAACACAGGTAATAGATTAGACAACACAGGTAATAGATTAGACAACACAGGTAATAGATTAGACAACACAGGTAATAGATTAGACAACACAGGTAATAGATTAGACAACACAGGTAATAGATTAGACAACACAGGTAATAGATTAGACAACACAGGTAATAGATTAGACAACACAGGTAATAGGTAATAGATTAGACAACACAGGTAATAGATTAGACAACACAGGTAATAGATTAGACAACACAGGTAATAGATTAGACAACACAGGTAATAGATTAGACAACACAGGTAATAGATTAGACAACACAGGTAATAGATTAGACAACACAGGTAATAGATTAGACAACACAGGTAATAGATTAGACAACACAGGTAATAGATTAGACAACACAGGTAATAGATTAGACAACACAGGTAATAGATTAGACAACACAGGTAATAGATTAGACAACACAGGTAATAGATTAGACAACACAGGTAATAGATTAGACAACACAGGTAATAGATTAGACAACACAGGTAATAGATTAGACAACACAGGTAATAGATTAGACAACACAGGTAATAGATTAGACAACACAGGTAATAGATTAGACAACACAGGTAATAGATTAGACAACACAGGTAATAGATTAGACAACACAGGTAATAGATTAGACAACACAGGTAATAGATTAGACAACACAGGTAATAGATTAGACAACACAGGTAATAGATTAGACAACACAGGTAATAGATTAGACAACACAGGTAATAGATTAGACAACACAGGTAATAGATTAGACAACACAGGTAATAGATTAGACAACACAGGTAATAGATTAGACAACACAGGTAATAGATTAGACAACACAGGTAATAGATTAGACAACACAGGTAATAGATTAGACAACACAGGTAATAGATTAGACAACACAGGTAATAGATTAGACAACACAGGTAATAGATTAGACAACACAGGTAATAGATTAGACAACACAGGTAATAGATTAGACAACACAGGTAATAGATTAGACAACACAGGTAATAGATTAGACAACACAGGTAATAGATTAGACAACACAGGTAATAGATTAGACAACACAGGTAATAGATTAGACAACACAGGTAATAGATTAGACAACACAGGTAATAGATTAGACAACACAGGTAATAGATTAGACAACACAGGTAATAGATTAGACAACACAGGTAATAGATTAGACAACACAGGTAATAGATTAGACAACACAGGTAATAGATTAGACAACACAGGTAATAGATTAGACAACACAGGTAATAGATTAGACAACACAGGTAATAGATTAGACAACACAGGTAATAGATTAGACAACACAGGTAATAGATTAGACAACACAGGTAATAGATTAGACAACACAGGTAATAGATTAGACAACACAGGTAATAGATTAGACAACACAGGTAATAGATTAGACAACACAGGTAATAGATTAGACAACACAGGTAATAGATTAGACAACACAGGTAATAGATTAGACAACACAGGTAATAGATTAGACAACACAGGTAATAGATTAGACAACACAGGTAATAGATTAGACAACACAGGTAATAGATTAGACAACACAGGTAATAGATTAGACAACACAGGTAATAGATTAGACAACACAGGTAATAGATTAGACAACACAGGTAATAGATTAGACAACACAGGTAATAGATTAGACAACACAGGTAATAGATTAGACAACACAGGTAATAGATTAGACAACACAGGTAATAGATTAGACAACACAGGTAATAGATTAGACAACACAGGTAATAGATTAGACAACACAGGTAATAGATTAGACAACACAGGTAATAGATTAGACAACACAGGTAATAGATTAGACAACACAGGTAATAGATTAGACAACACAGGTAATAGATTAGACAACACAGGTAATAGATTAGACAACACAGGTAATAGATTAGACAACACAGGTAATAGATTAGACAACACAGGTAATAGATTAGACAACACAGGTAATAGATTAGACAACACAGGTAATAGATTAGACAACACAGGTAATAGATTAGACAACACAGGTAATAGATTAGACAACACAGGTAATAGATTAGACAACACAGGTAATAGATTAGACAACACAGGTAATTGATTAGACAACACAGGTAATAGATTAGACAACACAGGTAATTGATTAGACAACACAGGTAATTGATTAGACAACACAGGTAATTGATTAGACAACACAGGTAATTGATTAGACAACACAGGTAATTGATTAGACAACACAGGTAATTGATTAGACAACACAGGTAATTGATTAGACAACACAGGTAATTGATTAGACAACACAGGTAATTGATTAGACAACACAGGTAATTGATTAGACAACACAGGTAATTGATTAGACAACACAGGTAATTGATTAGACAACACAGGTAATTGATTAGACAACACAGGTAATTGATTAGACAACACAGGTAATTGATTAGACAACACAGGTAATTGATTAGACAACACAGGTAATTGATTAGACAACACAGGTAATTGATTAGACAACACAGGTAATTGATTAGACAACACAGGTAATTGATTAGACAACACAGGTAATTGATTAGACAACACAGGTAATTGATTAGACAACACAGGTAATTGATTAGACAACACAGGTAATTGATTAGACAACACAGGTAATTGATTAGACAACACAGGTAATTGATTAGACAACAC
Source organism: Lithodes maja (assembly GCA_037953745.1). NCBI lineage: Eukaryota > Metazoa > Arthropoda > Malacostraca > Decapoda > Lithodidae > Lithodes > Lithodes maja. Next base: position 5,718 of record JBAKBP010026438.1, on the reverse strand, counting down.
AGGTAATTGATTAGACAACACAGGTAATTGATTAGACAACACAGGTAATTGATTAGACAACACAGGTAATTGATTAGACAACACAGGTAATTGATTAGACAACACAGGTAATTGATTAGACAACACAGGTAATTGATTAGACAACACAGGTAATTGATTAGACAACACAGGTAATTGATTAGACAACACAGGTAATTGATTAGACAACACAGGTAATTGATTAGACAACACAGGTAATTGATTAGACAACACAGGTAATTGATTAGACAACACAGGTAATTGATTAGACAACACAGGTAATTGATTAGACAACACAGGTAATTGATTAGACAACACAGGTAATTGATTAGACAACACAGGTAATTGATTAGACAACACAGGTAATTGATTAGACAACACAGGTAATTGATTAGACAACACAGGTAATTGATTAGACAACACAGGTAATTGATTAGACAACACAGGTAATTGATTAGACAACACAGGTAATTGATTAGACAACACAGGTAATTGATTAGACAACACAGGTAATTGATTAGACAACACAGGTAATTGATTAGACAACACAGGTAATTGATTAGACAACACAGGTAATTGATTAGACAACACAGGTAATTGATTAGACAACACAGGTAATTGATTAGACAACACAGGTAATTGATTAGACAACACAGGTAATTGATTAGACAACACAGGTAATTGATTAGACAACACAGGTAATTGATTAGACAACACAGGTAATTGATTAGACAACACAGGTAATTGATTAGACAACACAGGTAATTGATTAGACAACACAGGTAATTGATTAGACAACACAGGTAATTGATTAGACAACACAGGTAATTGATTAGACAACACAGGTAATTGATTAGACAACACAGGTAATTGATTAGACAACACAGGTAATTGATTAGACAACACAGGTAATTGATTAGACAACACAGGTAATTGATTAGACAACACAGGTAATAGATTAGACAACACAGGTAATAGATTAGACAACACAGGTAATAGATTAGACAACACAGGTAATAGATTAGACAACACAGGTAATAGATTAGACAACACAGGTAATAGATTAGACAACACAGGTAATAGATTAGACAACACAGGTAATAGATTAGACAACACAGGTAATAGATTAGACAACACAGGTAATAGATTAGACAACACAGGTAATAGATTAGACAATACAGGTAATAGATTAGACAATACAGGTAATAGATTAGACAATACAGGTAATAGATTAGACAATACAGGTAATAGATTAGACAACACAGGTAATAGATTAGACTATACAGGTAATAGATTAGAGCATTAGACAACACAGGTAATTTGTTAAGTGTTCGAATATCCTCTGTCCCTTTTGTTTACTAACCTAAATTCAAAGTATATTATGAAATAAATATAGAATATATTGACATGAAAGCTAACTCACTGAACATTATGAGGCGTTTTAACAGTGTATTCATTAGACGATTTAATTCAAATTATATCTGCGGGAATCAGAGCCACAATTGAATTGGTTTTTATCCCTAAGATTCCTAGAAGTCCTTCCTAAGCTGCATAACATCGTTAGATAAAAGCCACAAACAAGTGATTGAATGCGTGGTCGTATATTGAGGGGTTAACGGTGCTCCGACCGAAGCTCTCTGGATTTTGTAATATCATCTTTTACCTTCAAGGTTGAGGGCAAGTCCTATCCAGGGTGAGGTTTGGCATCCTCTACCCAACATTAGCTGTTTCAGTCTGTCTCTTGTACTGTCCTACTTTTCATTCTGGGTACAGGGGGCTAGGAATCCTCTTCATATCATATCTCTCCTATCGTTCAGTTTCGGAAGAATCTGTAGGATTCAAAGAGGTAGACACCATTACCATTAACTCTAGCTCCCACTTGTTCTTCCTAAACTGAATGAAATCGTCTACAAATATCCATATGTAACTGTCAAAAAACGTCATAATCCTCACAGGGTTAAGAAAGACGCAGCATATAAATGAAAATTGAAAATTCCTTACAAAATAACAGAAAGGCGAAGTAGAAAGAAGCCGAATATTGTGAGCTAAGTAGACGAAGGGCCATATTCCGGATAAATAAGGCAAACACTGGGAATGAAGGATAGACGAATACATTTAACACACGGGGCAGCATGAAAGGGGAAGTCACAGGAGTCCATTTTCCGGCAATTTTTATCGCCAAAATTTGTCTTTGTCATGTTATCGGGGCTTCTTTGATTTGGTATCGGCAAGTATATTCAATGTAGATTATTGTTTGTGATTGCATTATTTTAAGGGTATTATTTATAAGCTGTTAGACCAGAATTGCCGAAATTTTCCGCACAATGTTATCGTGTGACTTTGACTTAAGCAGGAGAGAAAGTGAGAGGGTGTATGTGTGTGTGTTAGTATGTGAGAGTGAGAGAGTGAGTGAGTGAGTGAGTGAGAGTAAGTGAAAGAGAGAGAGAGAAGATGGAGAATAGAAGGAGAATCGGCGAATATCTGACGAAAGGGGGAATGGAGGAGGCTGCAATAGCTTCAAGAATTCCCACATATATAAGCCAGCCTGTATGCCTTGGAAGCAGGAACAGGAGAAAGGAAGAAGGAGAAGGAAAGGCGAATATTGGGAGAAGAAAATTTTGACAGTAGCAAGGAGAGTGAGGGAAAATACATGTTAGAGATAATTTAGAAGAATGTGTGATAATAGGTTATGAATCCGAATGTATAGATAAAACAATACAATACTGTTCATATTCGTTAGGACATAATAGTAGAAGGGAAAAAGTAGGTAAATGTGTGATAATAGTAAAATAATATGAATGTATAGATGTGGTGAAGAAACAGCATTGGCTGCAACATAATGTGGGACTTAAAACACAATTGCAGAGCAGGGACCCAGTTTATGCAACGCTTCGCCATGTAGGCTTCTTCAGAAATGAAGAAGCCTACATGGCGAAACGTTGAATAAACTCAGATCCTTCTTAAGCTGCGTAAAATCGTGAAATATTATTGAAAATACGCCATACAATACTGAAAGGGCTAATAATCACTTGTAAATTTTGCCAAAACTCAGTAACGAAGATAGGGATAATGGCAACAGCTCGCCTGGTTAATACTAGACGGTGCGACGTCTTGGGGTAAATATATTGTACACAGTATATATTATTATTGAGGGCTTTTATTATTGCTTCCATTTTCGAGCAATATATTTTTAATTTAAGTTATATTTTGAGTTAGACTAACAAAACAAAAACGCCCTCCCAGACCCCCATAAACGAAACAAAATTAATACTAATACTATTAATAATATGTACTATACATATTTTTCGGTAGAAAAATGTCCCAGCTAAAAACCGGTTTTCTCCTAAATTGCAGGCTTGCTTTTGCTTGCTCAGAAAACAAATCGACACCTGAACCAGGTTAACTGTTTTATAGTTGCCAAACAAATGAGATGAAACATCTTAAAATTTCCAAACTAATGGAGTAAAACAGGGCGATCTAAGACGACCAGCCCTATATCAGAAACATATATAATTATTGTGTTCAATCGATCAAATGTATACCTTGTTATGTATATCATGTTTGTACAGCCGAGCACACAACATTAGCAGTGTAGGTATTTACTCAACCAAATAGTCTCCCCTTACGTTCTCAAATTGCCTATATATTTTCTCCCTTCAAACTTATGGATATTGTTTATAATAATGTTTATGAAGATATTAGTTTATGTTCTAGTTTTAAGAACAATGTTTTCTTAATGTGAGCAAGAAAATTAGTCTGAATATATATATAGTAAATAGCTGCATAAAAGGTAGACACAATATAAAGACAGACAAACAAGAGAAAGGGTTAGCATTATGGTTCATATTAAGTAGGATTTTAAATAAGATTGCCTACATGGCGATAGGTAATTCATATTTAAGACAATAAAAGAAAGAAAATACCTAAGTAGTAAAACAAAGAGAGTAGGCGACATAAAATTAGGAGTTGCTGGAACTCCAGTTTCATTTGTCTGGCTTCCCTCACTGTTTCTGTTTGTGGCTCACCTACACAGAGTGATCCAGCTAGCTCTCTCAAACAACTCTTCCTCCAATCTGTGTCACTACACCAAACAAGCACACCACACTTCTTTCTGTCACAAAACACAAAAGTATTTGTCTCTACCAGCTGAGTCTGGCTCGGTAGTTTGTTCCTCACTTCGGTTTACTAATTTTTTCGTCCCTACCTACTTTCAACTCTGGGGGAGGCACTTGTCACAGGCAGGCTCTGCCTTTTGTCTCCCTCATCCACATAGAAAAAAAAAATGTATAACTTACAAAATCCCTCAGAAAAAAAACTTAAATAGAAAGAGAGCCCTCCCAAACAATAGAAGAAAGGAGGGAGGACAAACACAAAGGTCAAGGCGGAGGAGGGATCAAATAACTCACCTTCTCACATGCATGAGGTTGGGTCTGGAGAGAATAGTGAGGAAAGGGGAATATAGAACAAAAATATAATGATAAAAGAAGAATAAAGCAGCTATTCTTAATATATTAGCCAGTGCATAAGGACAGGATGAGGTGGTGGCTGGGTGAAACAAGAATAAAAATAAAGATGGAATATAAAAGAGAATAAACTAAAGAATTAAGCGATATTAATTTATATACATTTAATATATCAGACAGTGAATAGTGATGGAAAACAAACAAATGTGCAGATACATACAATATATATATATAATAATATATATATATAATATATATATATATATATGATAATATATATATATATATAATAATATATATATATATATAATAATATATATATAATAATATATAATATATATATATATATATATATATATATATATATATATATATATATATATATATATATATATATATATATATATATCTATCTATCTATCTGGAATTTCCTTACCGTATTATACAAATGGCTCCCACCCCATGCATGTTCAAAACCGATTTTTTGTATAATTACTACTGATACTTAACACTGTGTTTTGTTATAATTACTACTGATAATTATCACTGTTTTTGTATAATTACTACTGATACTTAACACTGTTTTTTATAATTACTACTGATACTTAACACTGTTTTTGTATAATTACTACTGATACTTAACACTGTTTTTTATAATTACTACTGATACTTAACACTGTTTTTGTTAATTACTACTGATACTTAACACTGTTTTTGTATAATTACAACTGATACTTAACACTGTTTTTTATAATTACTACTGATACTTAACACTGTTTTGTATAATTACTACTGATACTTAACACTGTTTTGTATAATTACTACTGATACTTAACACTGTTTTGTATAATTACTACTGATACTTTAACACTGGTTTTTGTATAATTACTACTGATACTTAACACTGTTTTGTATAATTACTACTGATACTTTAACACTGTTTTTTATAATTACTACTGATACTTAACACTGTTTTTATATATTACTACTGATACTTAACACTGTTTTTTTATAATTACTACTGATACTTAACACTGTTTTTTATAATTATACTGATACTTAACACTGTTTTTGTAAAATTAACTACTGAAACTTAACACTGTTTTGTATAAATTACTACTGATACTTAACACTTTTGTATTATTACTACTGATATTTAACATGTTGGTATATTTAAATCTGTAATGATTAATATTTTGTTGTTTTTAGTACGTATGATGACTTGTTAAGGTTTTTT